>CM035158.1:33446122-33745149 GCA_020205615.1 Panax quinquefolius
AGACAAGTTCCTAGGATTTCTAGTGAGCCACAAATGCATTGAGCGGGATCCTGCAAAAATTCAAGCCATTACTAAAATGCCCATACCCCAAACAGAGAGGGACATACGAGGATTTTTAGGAAGAATCAACTTCATCAACTGATTTATCTCCCAACTCACAGCAACCTATGAACCCATCTTCAAGTTGTTAAGGAAGAACTCCTCCAAGAAATGGAACGAAGAGTGTCAAAAATCCTTCCTTTCTATTAAAGAGCAACTAATCAAAGTTCCTGTCTTGGTACTGGAAGTGGTATACATACAAGCCAATCATGTATGCTGATAAAGCATATACTTTGTAATCAATCTTATTTATTTATTAATAAAAGAATTATTTATTAAAGGCATTTAATTATCTACATGGTGCTGTTTTTAATGATATGTGATAAACCCATAGTTTTAAGCAATGCTTTTAGAATCATGATGAGATCATGCTAATGAGATCTAAATTCTTCGATATCTTAAAACTAAAATGTTCCCAATCAACGGATTACTAAAAAGGGGATTAGTGAATCCGAATAGATTGGTACGTACGTTGCTTGCTCATTAGATGAGGATGATTGATCTCATGATCATTTGTGTGGAGACACTAAAGCAAATATGTAGGTGCTTATTAGATAATAAGTTCACTGAACGTGACTCGCTAAGGAATACCTAATGGAGTTTTACTTGTCTGTCAATAGGAATTCCTGTAGTGATAGTAGTACAAATGATCCTTAGACTTGAGATCATCATAGTATCTTATATATAATGAATTACACTTTGACTTATTCCTTAAGACTCAGGTATATCAAAGGTTATACTTGGGTGTAATAAGTTATATATGGAGATAATGAATGATCAATAAAGAATCTACCACTTCTAGTAAAAGAAGAGAAATGTCCTATGTGATTTGATAAATGACAACTCAGGAATCCTTGGCCAAGGTGGAATAAAATTAAAAAGTAGTTTCTAATTTGCATTCATCGGGAGTTGTGCATTTAGGAATCGAAATAAATATAATTAAATAAAATAAGACTTGACAGTAATTCCATGTCTTATATTTAATTGGGATATTGTGTGGTGGAAGGATTGAATTGTACGGTAACTATTTACTCAAAGGTTCTTTTATGATTAATGTGAAAATCTATATTATCCGGAAGTCGTTGATCATTTAGGGAGGTTTATCCCTATTGTAGAATAAATATTATTTATTTAAATAAATTAATAGTTTAATTTATTTATTTAAATAAGATTAGAATTGTTCAATTAATTTATTCACAAATAGGTTTAATATGGAGAACCTAAAGGGTCACACCATAAAATGAAGAATAATTATTTAAGAAGTTAATGGCATAATCGTAATAATATGTTAAATATATTTAATTTAATCTATGGTGATAGAATAAATTAAATAGCTTAATATTTATTATTTAATATTTTAGAAATATTAAATATAAATTAATAAGATGAGTCTTATTAATATTATTACAATTATTATTATTTTAATTTCTAAAAGAGTTTAGGAATTAATTTAATATAAGTACTCTAATTTATTCCTAATAGGATTAGGAGGCAAAATTAGTTAAAGAAATTTAATTAATTATCTCTAATAAGATTAGGGAGCCTATTTAATTAGAGTTTAATTAAATAAATAATACCTTATTTTAATTAAATAGGGTTACACGATATCTTTATAAGAGAGTCTTATATCGGATATCAAACCTACGTAATTCCAATAGTTGAAGAAGTGCGCTCATTTTTTTTATAGAGATAGGAAAAACTAGGGTTTTGTGGCGCCCCAAAATAGGTATACACAACACCCATTACGAAGTCGCCAAATACATGGTACAAAAAGCAAACTACAACTTCAATAATACAAATGTCGTGTGAAATACGACAATATATCTTAATGAGTTTAAATATAATATTGTCTTACAGACAATATCTATACTCAAATAAATCCCCATCATAATTATTGATTCATTATTTTACAAAATGGTGAGGACTACTAAACAACTCTCTTGAACCTTCATTCCATACCCGACTAATACTCGCTACATTCTCGCCTCACGAGAAGAAAAATGGAACAACAAGGAAAAGGGTGAGCTCAACTAGCCCGATAAAGAAGAATATTATGACTAAGATAATATACAACAAATTATCGTTAGTCTTCAACAGGAAAAATCGATAGAATACAATAGACAACAAGTTTCAGATCAATATTCATGCAATGAAATAATAATTCATAGAAGAGTTACGTGAGAGAATGAAATCTACTATAATCTATGAATTTAACGATCCATCATCAATATTTTATCCCTGTAACATCAATCAATATGCATACGGAATCAAATATTCATCTTTGCACTCTGAGCCAAAGATATTCATCGATTGGTCATGTTCATTTAAAACACTGTTCATCTTTGCACTTCTGAGCCAAAGATATTCTTCAGAAATCATTCATCTTTGCACTACTGGGCCAAAGATATTCAATAATATCATCATTTAAGACCGAGGATGATGAAAAATATTTTTAAAAAACGAATCCGGTGAAACAAAATGACAAGGATTAAGGATTAAGGATTCGTACTTGGTTTTATCCACGCCCAAAAATACCTCAAAAATAATCATAGTGGTGTAAAATTCAAGAATGATCAAAACATGGATACAATCGGAGTTAGTATCCGAATAGATATTTTGGACAAAAGAAAAATTTTCATTTTTCTAATTGAAATAGCCGTATTCGTGAATAAGATCAGATATCGTGAATAGTCTGCAGTATACGTGAATAGTAACTCAAACACCAAAAGATAGAAATTCCACAAAAAATATCTTCACGCTTCATGAATAGTACTCATGAATAGTAACTTCATGAATAGTAAATCATGAATAGTAAACTCGTGAATAGTAACTCATGAATAGTAACCCATGAATAGTAACCCCGAGCATGAAAAAGTTCCAAATTTGATAAAACTTCAGATCAACATTTCAAAGATAATGATATTGAAGAAATAATATCATTACAAAAAAATAATATCCCTTACCTCGAAAGATCGAGATTTAATTTAAAAAACAGGATATAAAGGCTATGACTTGGACTTGCATAGTATAGCAATACTCAAAGTATACTCAAAATACTCACAAGAATACGCTCGATAATATAGAGAGAAAACTTGATTTACGGTGTGATTTTCAATTCTAACCTAAGCACCCTATTTATAGGAAATTGCTTAGAAACAAAAGCAGAAAATTTAATAAATTAATATATATATATATATATATATATATATATATATATATATATCAAATTCATACGCCAACCTTAGAATTCAGATCCTAGCATTTCCCACATGCCACCTTCTAGAAAGAAATGATAAAAAACGTTTTTCATAAAATAAATAATTAAAACTTACAAAATCAATTATTTGAACTTTGAACTTCAATAATTCATAATAAATAGCCCTTTCATCAGAAAATTCGAATCTCGCGAGTTTTATAGGAAATTCAATTCTCTACAACTTTACAGAAGAAAGTTTTCCAAATTCCAAATAGAAATTGACCGAAATCCACAAGCGAAGGCGATTTTATTACGCTATAATCAAATTTCAATCAATAAATGGGGTCCACCGACATGTTTAACATGTTTTAAACATTTATTGCAACAAAAATACTCTTCCTCCTCGTATACTCATATATCCCACATTCGTTGTAAAAATATCACCGTTAATATATTATTAAAATAATATATTTAAATGAATTATTTTATCGAGAAAAAGATAAAATATTAATTTTCAACAATTGTCATTTTAAAATTTTCTCTATCTATATCCACATAAAATCAATATTTTCCTCATCATATAAATCAATAATTAATTATTCACAAATAATATTATGAGAATCACAATATTGACAAACCGAGTGGGTTCAGAGGAAGAGGGGCTTTCAATAAGAATTTCTTCTTCTTGGCGCGCAATTAGGTGACCAAACCTCTCCTTAGGCAGAACTTTCTAGACATTGCCAATAATATTATCTAATAATATTATTAGGATAATATGAATTATTGCTTCGATAATGAAAGATCTTTGTGTAATGACAATTATTGAAACAACAAACAATATAAAATATCAACGCAACAATTATTAACTCAATAAAATCTTTGATAAGAATTACCGTAACCATTATTGAGTAGTGCCTTCACGTAAGAATCAATAATTGGTGCAATACCTGGTGTGCTACTTGTTCAACAACGCGTATTAGTGTGTTTTAACCAATAGGGTATTCCAACAAGATAATCAGTAATAACTACTGCAGTTATTTAAAAAACAACTTATATTTGTCGTTTTCTTCATCCAATCACTTTCAGTTATGGGGCCCACACATGGTTTGCTGTAGGTAAATACGAATATTCCCACACGATCACGAATATTCCACGACCAAACGAATATTCCCAAGCGATAATGAATATTTTATAACCACTTGCTTATTTTGAAATATTTGCGTATTTAACCCTTAACTATCCACATTAATCAAATCAACCCTTACTATTTCAAAATAATAAATAAAGGAAATTCCTTTTTATTTAAAAATTTTTGAGGTCTTACAACCTCCCTCCTTATGAAATTTCGTCCTCGAAATTGACGTACGTACCTGGTGTTTTGAAAAGGTGAGGATACCTCGCTTTCATTTCCGTTTCCAACTCCCAGGTCATTTCCTCTATAGCATGATTCCTCCACAAAACTTTAACTTGTGGTATAACCTTTCTTAGCGTGGGACATGCTCCTTCCTATCCAACATCTTGACAGTACCTCCTCATATGTTAAGTCTTGGCTATCTCTCGTCCGGTTCTAACTCAATAACGTGGTTGGGTCTTTCACATATTTACGAAGTACAGATATGTGAAACACATTATGAACACGAGATATACTCGGAGGTAACGCAAGTCTATAGGCTACATTTCCTACTCGGTCAAGAATTTGAAATGGACCGATAAATCGTGGATTGAGCTTTCCTCTCTTCCCAAATCTTGTAACTCCCTTCCATGGAGCAACTTCATGACAATATTAAATTCCACGTCCTTTCGATGAAGATCCGCATAACTCTTTTGTCGATCTTGTGCCGTTTGGTTATACGTTGTCGAATCATTTGGATCTTTTCGGTGAGTCATACGTACTAACTTCGGGTCCCAACAATGTTGCTTCACCCACCTCATCCCAACATATGGGAGAACGACATTTTCGTCCATATAATGCTTGAATGGAACCATGCCTATATTTGTTTAATAACTATTGTTGTATGAGAATTCCACCAATGGCAAGTACTTATCCCAACTTCCTTTGAAATCTAGGACACGAGTTTTAATATATCTTCAAGAGTTTGAGTAGTCCTTTACGATTGCCCATCCGTTTGAGGATGGTATGCCAAGCCAGAATAAAAGAATTGCGTGCCCATAGCTTTCTAACCCAAAATCATGAAGTGAATCTTGGGTCACGATCTAAAACTATGGATCTTGGCATGCCATGCAATCTCACAATCTCATTTACGTACATATACGAGAAAGACGTTCAAGGAATAAGTCTCTCAGATCGGTAAGAAATAAGCGGAACTTGGTTAATCTATCAACAATAACCCAAATAGCATTGATGTCTTGAGAAACCGCGGGAAGACCCGTGTGAAATCCATAGTAATGTGTTCCCACTTCCATTAGGAATCTCAAGTGGTTGCAACGGACCCTTAGGTACAAGATGCTCGCTTTACACGTTAGCAAGTTAAACACATCGAGATAAACTTTGCAATCTCTCTCTTCATATTGTTCCACCAAAATGTATGTCGAAGATCACGATACATTTTAGTACTTCCAGGATGGATTGTATTGTGTGCCTCCATCATAATCTTGTTCTTCAAATCAGAGTCGTTAGGAACACAAAGTCTAGAGTGGACTCGAAGTATTCCTTCTTCATCAATTCTCGCTTAAGAATGCTCCTTCTTGTACTTTCTTCTTCATCACGCATCATTTCAAGATTCGGTGGCTTGAGCAACCTTAACTTTTCTTATTAAAGTTGGCTCTATGCGTATACTTGACATCATCGCACTCGTTCCCGCATATAATCTTCTACTCATCGCGTCAGCTACCACGTTCGCTTTTCCAGGATGGCATGATCAGAACATGTGCTGAAATGAGTCTCCTCTTGAGTTCTTCGAAGCTCTTCCCACATTCCTTGCTCCATTCGAATTTTGTATCTCTACGAGTCAGCTACGTTAATGGAATAGCGATTCAAGAATATCCTTCAACGAATCTCCGATAATAACCAACTAAGCCTAGAAAGCTACGTCTTTCGATAACTGACTTAGGTTGCTCTCAACTGTGACTCATATCCCAATCTTGGATAGCACGTCACAATGACACCTATCAGTTTACTATCGCATTTAATATGACGCCCCTACAGAGAGTTCGGCTTAGGTGAATTCCACAAAGGAAGTCACAAGATAAAGGCTCGGTACCAAATTCTATAGTTGAATTTTTAACTCTCGAAGTTCAATAGGAGCCATTCGATATGAGATTTTAGAAATGAGTTTTGTACCGGGTTCAAAGTCGATACAAAATTTAATATCAGGCTTTGGGAGTAAGCCAAGAAATTCTTCAGGAAATACGTCAGGAAAAATCAATAACAACAGGAATATTATTCAAATCTGACGTGTCTTTATTCAAATCCATAACATGGACTAAGAAAATTTGACATCCGTAATAAACGAATGACTTCATGGCTTGATATGAAAATGTTTGACTACAATGGTTTGATTGCTTGAATTCGAATAACAAGTTGCTTAGGAATATGAAAACTAACAACCTTACGAAAATAATCAATTTCGGCATGATGAGTAGTTAACCTTAAAATCACATCAAAAACAAATATCTCTATAGAAATAAGGTTAACAGGTAATGTGATAGTGCCAACTGAATCAAGCAAGATTTATAACAAAGTGGATGTGATGAAAGTTTCTCCTAACGGAGTTTCCATGAGATAGGTCAAAGTCTAATTTCTCCGAGTCAAGTTTAAACATTGATGCAAGTAAGAGAGATAAAAGAATGGGTAGAACCGATATCTAGTAAGGTATATACTTCGCAAGAATTTATAATTAACTAACTTGCGTAACTAACCGTTCGAGTTCCTCGCATTTTGACCAGTCACAACAAACGCTCTTCCCGGAATCGTTGACTTTGACTTTTCTGGGACATCCTTTTGAGTCACCATTCTCGCTGGATTGGGTTTCGATATCGTACAATCTCGAGCGATATGTCCTTCTTTTCCACAATTATAGCATACCTTAAACTGTTGTGGGCAGTTTGGACTGATATGTCCCTCTTTTCCGCATTTGTAGCATATGACCGGTGGTCGTTCTCCTCCCTTAAAACTAGTTGCTACTGGCGCTGACGTCTTCACATGGTCGTTGTTGAATCTCCTCTTTTTAAAATCTCCTCCCGACTCGCTTCTTCTATTTTTATGGCCACGATTACCACCAGAGTGGTTACCGCCTTTGTCTGTATTCTTCTTTCTCCACTTTGGTTATCGTTATTTTGATGGCGCTATCTATCTTGAGATGATCCTCGGTTATGGTCCCTTGGTTGAACGTACTCGTTATCTCGCTCTAACAACTGAGCCCTGTTGACAACATCTGAATAGAGAGAAAATTTATGAGAAATGAGATACTGACGTATGTCGGGTTTCAAACCTCTCAGAAACATCCGCGTCATACGTTCCTCATTCTCCACCAAATGAGGTGCAAACCTGGATAACTCCGCGAACTTCGCCTCGTCTTTGGGACACCGCCATGTTATTCTCGCTTCTAGTCTAATAAACTCCACTTCCTTCATACGACGAATACTTTCGGGAAGTACTTGTCATTGAACTATTTCAAACGTCTCCCATGACATCGCCGAGTGCAATTTGGATGGTACGCTCACTGATTCCCACCAAGATGTCCGCCTTTCGCCCACGGAACATAAAGGTGGCGAATGGAACTTTCTATTCCTCCGTGCATCCCAAGACATCGAATATCTTGGTAATTTGTTTGACCCACGTCTCGCCTTTAATCGGATCCGGCTTTCCTGCAGTGCAGTGGTCCCAACTCTTTGAAGACTTGGCATTTGTGACCACCCGTGAATTGCTATCATTTCCTCCTCAGTATTTTGAACACGAGTCTCCCTCGTCGATTTTGCATGAACTCGCAAAAAGCTTCTAAACATCCCGTTCATCATCTCGCTTCGATTGGTGTTATTCACAGGAGGAACATTGCCCGACTGTTGCAGACGTTCTCCTCGTTGGTAAAGTACAGCATCTCCACGGTCTCATTTACTCCATTGTTAATATTCTCAATCGACATTCTCAAATCGTCATAAAACAAGTGTTAATTAAGGAAATCAATATATCACATAATATCCCTATATCTTGACCAACTAACAAATAAGCTTAGGTAGGACACACTAGCGAAGGATTTACTCGTCTCTCCCTCCTAGTTCTATTCCCGATCTCCGCCAGAGATCATATCCCTAAGCTACGATACCAATCGTGACGCCCCCAAAATAGGTATACACAACACCCATTTCGAGTCGCCAAATACATGGTACAAAAAGCAAACTACAACTTCAATAATACAAATGTCGTGTGAAATCGACAATATATCTTCATGAGTTTAAATATAATATTGTCTTCTAGACAATATCTATACTCAAATAAATCCCCATCATAATTATTGATTCATTATTTTACAAAAATGGTGAGGACTACTAAACAACACTCTCTAGAACCTTCATTCCATACCCCGACTAGTACTCGCTACATTCTCGCCTCCTGAGAAGAAAAATGGAACAACAAGGAAAAGGGTGAGCTCAACTAGCCCAAGAGAAAGAATATTATGACTAAGATAATATACAACAAATTATTGTTAGTCTTCAACAGGAAAAATCTGATAGAATACAATAGACAACAAGTTTCGAGATCAATATTCGCAATGAAATAATAATTCATAGAAGAGTTACGTAGAGAATAAAATCTACTATAATCTATGAATTTAACGGTCCATCATCAATATTTTATCCTGTAACATCAATCAATATGCATACGAATCAAATATTCATCTTTGCACTCTGAGCCAAAGATATTCATCGATTGGTCATGTTCATTTAAACACTGTTCATCTTTGCACTCTGTGCCAAAGATATTCTTCAGAAATCATTCATCTTTGCACTACAGCCAAAGATATTCAATAATATCATCATTTAAGACCGAGGATGATGAAAATATTTTTAAAGAAAGCGAATCTAGTGAAACAAAATGACAAGGATTAAGGATTAAGGATTCAGTACTTGGTTTTATCCACGCCAAAAATACCTCAAAAATAATCATAGTGGTGTAAAATTCAAGAATGATCAAAACATGGATACAATCGAGTTAGTATCCGGAATAGATATTTTGGACAAAAAGAAAAATTTTCATTTTTTAATTGAATAGTCTTAAGTGATTCGTGAATAATATCAGATATCGTGAATAGTCCGAGTATACGTGAATAGTAACTCGACACCAAAAGATAGAAATTCCACAAAAAACATCTTCACGCTTCATGAATAGTACTCGTGAATAGTAACTCATGAATAGTAACTCATGAATAGTAACTTCGTGAATAGTAACTCTCATGAATAGTAACCCATGAATAGTAACCCCAGAGCATGAAAAAGTTCCAAATTTGATAAAAACTTCAGATCAACATTTCAAACATAATGATATTGAAGAAATAATATCATTCTAAAAAAAATAATATCCCTTACCTCGAAAGATCAAGACTTCTTAGCTAAAACAGGATATAGGCTATGACTTGGACAAGACAGTATAGCAATACTCAAAGTATACTCAAAATACTCACAAGAATACGCTCGATAATATAGAGAGAAAACTTGGGTTTACGGTGTGATTTTCAATTCTAACCTAAGCACCCTATTTATAGGAAATTGCTTAGAACACCAAAGTTAGAAAATTTAATAAATTAATATATATATATATATATATATATATATATCAAATTCATCGCCAACCTTAGAATTCAGATCCTAGCATTTCCACATGCCACCTTCTAGAAAGAAATGATAAAAAACGTTTTCATAAAATAAATAATTAAAACTTACAAAAATCAATTATTTTGAACTTGAACTTCAATAATTCATAATAAATAGCCCTTTCATCAGAAAATTCAAATCTCGCGAGTTTTTATAGGAAATTCAATTCTCTACAACTTTGCAGAAGAAAATTTTCCAAATTCCAAATAGAAATTGACTTAAATCCACAAAGCAAGGCGATTTGCTGTGTTATAATCAAATTTCGAATAATAAATGGGGTCCACCGACATGTTTAACATGTTTTAAACATTTATTGCAACAAAAATACTCTTCCTCCTCAGATACTCATATATCCCACATTCGTTGTAAAAATATCACCAGTTAATATATTATTAAAATAATATATTTAAATGAATTATTTTATCGAAAAAGATAAAATATTAATTTTCAACAATTGTCATTTTAAAATTTTCTCCATCTATATCCACATAAAATCAATATTTTCCTCATCATATAAATCAATAATTAATTATTCACAAATAATATTACGTAATCACAATATTGACAACCGTGCAGGTTCCAGGAAAGAGGGGCTTTCAATAAGAATTTCTTCTTCTTGCGCAAGCAATTAGGTGACCAAACCTCTCCTTAGAGCAGAACTTTCTAGACATTGCCAATAATGTTATCTAATAATATTATTCAGATAATATGAATTATTGCTTCGATAATGAAAGATAATGTGTAATGACAATTATTGAAACAACAAAGAATATAAAATATCAACGCAACAATTATTAACTCAATAAAATCTTCGAGCAAGAATTATCGTAACCATTATTGAGTAGTGCCTTCTTACGTAAGAATCAATAATTGGTGCAATACCGCGGTGCTCTGCTCAACAACGCAGCGTATTAGTGTGTGTTTTAACCACCGGGTATTCCAACAAAGATAATCTTGGTAATAACTACGCCAGTTATTTAAAAACAACTTATATTTGTCGTTTTCTTCATCCAATCACTTTTTCGTTATGGGGCCCACACATGGTCATTGCTGCCGTCATTTAATATTCCCGATAAAGACGAATATTTCACGACCAAACGAATATTCCGACGATAATGAATATTTTATAACCACTTGCTTATTTTGAAATATTTGCGTATTTAACCCTTAACTATCCACATTAATCAAATCAACCCTTACTATTTCAAAATAATAAATAAAGGAAATTGCTTTTTATTTAAAAATTTTTCGGGGTCTTACAGTTTTAGCCAATACACCCTTCTTCTTGAAAATTATTTTTCCTTGGTGGATCACCTCTAGAGGCTATACACTTGGGTGGCTAACATTGATCAAAGGAAGGAATCTACAGGAGATTGAGGAGATCGTGGAGAAGTAGGAAGTGAACTTGTACTGTGGAAGTTAAGTAATTACAAGGGTATGATTCCATAACTTCTTGTTCTTCGTTTTAATTAATAATATGAATAAAGGATGATCTGTGTAATTGGTTTGTGAAAAATTTTAAAATCTGATTTTATTTTGCTTCTGCTATTTTTTGCAATTTGATTGCTACTTTGATTTTCACAAAACCTTACATTGACATCAGAGCCAAACTTTATGTGAATTATTAATTTTTTTGATTCCATATTTGTATGAATATATATTTATAATAATTTATTGGGCATAATTTGTTGTATAAAATTATTTATTTATTTTTATGAAAAAGAAATTCCATTCGTGAAGAATGTTATAAATTGACCAATTTATTGATCCATTCATGATGGCTATTTTTACATTCGTGGAATTTGATTTGGCATGGATATTGTTAACGCCAAGATCTTCTGCCACATCCCAATCACGCATTATGACTTCACGATCCTGCACACACTAAACACAAATAACACCAAAAGCTTCGAGCGACTTCGATTGTCGAGGATAGCAAAGCGTGAGAGTCGAGTCTGGTGATCACAAGAGGTTAACAATGGAGGATAAAATATCTAGTGTATTGAGAGAGATAAAATTATCAGTTACCTTTACTTAGAAGACTTCCTTGTTATGTTATACTACTCTAAAGATACGGTTCATCAGTGCCACCCACTATCTTGTCGACATGACACCCCCGATCGACGATGGTTTCACGACTACACACTACACCCACCCACTACCTGTGGTCACTGTTTTCCACCGCCGTCCATCCCCGGATCCCATCCACATTAATGCATGTGATATATCGATCAACCATCATGCTTTTTCATCATTACTGGAATTCAAAGATGGAGATATTTAATATCTAATGGGTAAGCCCACTAACTTAGATCCGATCTTATAAGGATTGATCAAGGATAATACAATGATCGGGCCCAATAACTCTAATGTCCATTAATGATGACTTGGTGAACTCGACCAAATAAAGGTCCATAAAGGCCCAATCCATTCATTGATAAGTGAAATATCATGACCAACATTGCCCCTAGTTTTTTTATTAAACAGAATGTTTAATGGAAAACTATAAATGGTCCATGATATGAAGAATCTGATAGGATCAAAAGAGGCCCAAACTGACATCTACCAAGGCCCAAACGGTAAAAAATCAGAATAATAAGGTAGGTAGATTAAAACCGGAAGTCCAATACGAAAGGCCCAATCTGGTAAATACTTGAGACTTCTCTTGGACGCTACCCTTCCAAATTCGTTATGATGGATAACAATTAAATGTTCTTCCCTCGAGTCTCGTGCAACTGTCAATATAAAAGGTAAATTCCCCCAAATTAACGGCTTTACCTGTAAATTTGAATTTCAGACGCTTTACCTTTCCTCTCTTCTCCTTCGAACTCTCTTCCCTTCTCTGCAAAATCTTAACAATGGTGGTCCTAAATTCGAATCAGAATTCTCCTCTTCGTGTAACCCCAATCAATACTGTTCCACCCAATCCCAGCCCTAATAAAGAGGTTTCGAGTTCAAACCCCAAAGTCAACTCCTGGTAAGAATCCATCAACGAAACCCCTCCCTAACCCTCTCGCATTCTATAGGAGTAAGGAACATTATGCCCATGCCAACACTCGTCGACATTTCATGAAATCGATCGAAGAGGATTCGAACTCGTTGTCACATCCCGGACACTCATCTGGTGAGAGCCCCTAGGTCCGAAGAATGAGTGTATCAACGGTCGGAAGGATGGACATCCGTTCCAGTGATAATTCTTGAGAAGGGGGTGATTCCCTCTTCATGCTTTTATAGTAACCCTCCTAGGGTTTATAGGTGTTGGGTTTTCTCAACTAGTGCCAAACTCATACATTCACATTTTGGCCTACGTCGCATTCTGTCATGAATTAGGTGTTGAGCCTACTCTCGATTTCTTCTTTACTGTCTACAAAATCGGTCAGTCTCGAGAAAAAGGATTCAAAGCCCTGAGCAAGCAACCACCAAAGACAAGTAAAAAATTCGAGAGACGCTCTTTGGTATCTACTCCTCCAAAGAATAAGGATGACACGAAAATGGTTTTTCATAAAGGGACCGAGATTGCTTCCCCGCCAAATGGGCTATGGATGAGAAGATATCCGACGACTTGAGGATATTCTTGAAGAACGTGAAGCGGAAATGATAGAATTCTTCGATAATTTCCCGAAGGAGGAGTGGAACTACGGACTTCTATCCAAGCAGGCATGGTTGTATGACCATAAACGTAAGTATTGATTTGTCTTATATATACAAATATTTGAAAATTTATGTGATGTGAATTCTAATATATGATTATTTGCTTTATGCAGTATCTCTGATCAGACCGAACTCCTCCGAAATAAAAGAATTCGAAGATTTCCTGTTTGGAAAATCTTCGGAAGTTGTTGAAACTCCTCTGATAGAAGCTTCTCCTGAAGAAAACCCACCCCCTGTTGAAACTCAAGTAGATGAACCGGTCGATGATCTCATTCAACCAGAAGAAACCTTCCACCACGCGAAAAAAGAGACATTCGCAGAAACCCCGATTAATCCCCACTCCAACTTCTCCTGAACCCACCCCAGAAATTGAGACCATCCCAGAGCCTGAAACTATCCCAGAACCTTCACCAACTACCAACCTAACTTCTGGCTGAGGGAGTCTACTCGATCTTCCTGTAGACGATCAAAAATGACTCCTTCGAGTCAAAAAATTAAGAACCAAAGTTACCCCTTTGACAACCAAAGAGCTCAGAGTACCTCCTCCTTCATCTGATCTTCCTCCAACAGTTCCCATTGAAATTCAAGTATCCGATGATGAAGAACCAACTGAGCCCATCCCATCATTATCTCGAAAAAGAAAACGACCATCTGATAGCTAGCCAAGTTCAGCTTTTTCCCCATCACCACCACATGAAACCGTTCCACCTCGGTCTCCATCACCTGAAAATATCTATGCAGACCCCTCACCAATCAGTGAATAAACAGTACCTTCTCCTAAACGACCCATACCTTCTCCTTCTAGATCGTCACCTCATGAATTTTAGAATGATTCTATGGCATCACCGACCCTCTGGCCTCGATATAATGCCAATTTCCCCTTCCATCTCTTCGATGCCTTCGTCCGGGACCTGAAAGCGATCACAAGTTTAATGACAGCTCGATCGGGGATCTGCTCGATGAGGGCATGAGTTATATAGCACAGGTAAATTCATTTTCTCAATCCTCATACTTCTTATCATGCTTAAGATTATATATCTGAAATTGATTGATTAATACTGAATATGTTAGAGCCGATGTTGTTTTTAGGCGTTTACGTCCTAAATATGTTGAATCTAAGCTGCGAAGAAGGCGCAAGGAAAGAGAATGCTATTCTCTGATCGGCCTTTGGCGAGGAGAGGTACTGAATGAGATATTGAAAAATTCAATAATGGTCATCTTCAGCGGGATTTGGATTAGACCAAAGAGGAATTGAAGGCCCTCAAAGAAGAGTTAAAGGTGACCAAGGCCAGCCAGCAAGATATGACCAATATGAACGCCGACCTCGTTGTCAAGAACGAAGTTCTAAAGGCTAATAATGAAGAGTTTGCTATAGCCAATCAAAGTTTGGCAATACAAGTTGATAATCTTCAGGCGAAGGCCAGTGAAGATAAGGAGAGGCACTTGGTCAGACGCCGAAAGCTTCAAGATAAGCTGAAGGCCTTGAAGGAGCTGGGTCCTCCTTTGAGCGAAGAACTGTGCAAGCAGATTCAGACTAAGTACCGGGCCTCTGATGAATTGAATGTAGAAATTCTGAAGGTCTACTCCGAAGGCTACGAGGTTTGTCGAAGTCGAGGCAAGGAAAAGCTAACTGCAGCTCAATTAGATCCGGCCCTGCTCGACTCTTCAGATGGCGAGGATAATGCCTGAAGTGAATATTTCTGTTTTCTTTGGAATTGTTAAGAATTTTTGTAAGAATTTCTATCTTTATGTAATCGGTTGAACTATTAATGAAATTGCAGCTTTCTTTATCATGACTTCTACATAATTCGTTTCTTGTCAATAATTCAGTATCAATCAACGTGAAAAATGTATAAGATTCTTGTGAACTTAACTTAAATTATGAATCGAACAAGTCATATAACAGTTAAGTTGAAGAATAATACTGAACATAGTGAACTGAACTGAATGAACCGAACTCAACACTTGAATAAAATAAAGTAATGCATACTTATCATTTCGAAGTGTGAGATAGATTAGCATATAAGGTGAATTCTACTGATCCTCCTTGCACCATCAAGATCTTGTTTAACACTTGGGGTAAAACAAGTATATAAAGACATTTGTTTACCACTTGGGGTAGAACAATTTCATAAGGACCATGGAATTTGTTTACCACGGGGTAAAACAAGTTTATAAGGACACACCAAACAATAAGGCTACTATCGAATGGTCAATGAGTCCAAATAGAACCTCCTTACTTTGATTGCATATTGTTTACCACTCATGTAAAAACAATATTAAAAGGACTATGGAATTTGTCTACCACACGGGTAGAACAAACCCATGAGGACACTCCTATCGATAAGGCTACCATTGAATGGTCAGCGAATCCACCCCGTCCTCCTTACAATAATGAAGTTTGCTTACCACGAAGGGCCTGACAAATTCATAAGGACCACCTGGCAAAAAGGCTACCATCGAATGGTCAGCGAGTCTCCCCCGTCCTCCTTACACCATTATGAAATTAGGACCAATAGGAAGAAGATCAATTGTGAAAAAAATGAATCTTTTATTGATGACGATCAAATATTTATAGACTTCTGGGATACTGACTTGAACTTTACTGAAAATACTTCCGAAGCCTGCCAGCATGCCAAGTGTTCTTGATCTCGGATCCGTCCAATGCCTTCAACTGATAAGTTCCTGGCTTCGGAACTTCAATTACTTCATACGGTCCTTCCCAGTTTGGCATCAGCTTTCCCATGTTTTGAGGTGTAGATGCTTCGACATCCCTGAGGACGAAATCTCCCACTTCAAATCTCTGAAGCTTTACCCCCTTATTGTAATGTTTGGCTATTCTCCGTTGATAGGCTGCCAATTTGATCAAAGCCACCTCTCTGACTTCTTCCAACAGATCCAAGTTGACCTTCAGCCCTTCATCATTGTAGATCTCTTTGAACTGACTAACCCAAAGACTGGTGGATCCAATCTCAACAGGGACAAGCATCGATGCCATAAGCCAATCTGAAAGGTGAGTCCCCCATAGTAGTCCTCGACGTAGTCCGATAAGCCCATAACACGCTGAAAAGCTCTTTAGGCCATCTCCCCTTACTTCGTTTAGTCTGCGCTTGATCCCATTCAGCAACGTTCTATTGGTCACCTCTACCTGCCCGTTCGACTGTGGATGAGCCACCGAAGTCTTTCTATGCTGAATTCCCAACTCCTTCAGAAATCCTTCAAACTTCGAACCCACGAACTGGCGTCCGTTGTCCAATATCACCACCTTAGGAATGCTGAAACGAAACACTACTGACTCCTTCATGAACTTCAGGCATTCTTGTTCCGTTATCAACCGAAGTGGCTTCGCTTCTACCCATTTGGTCGTATAATCGATGGCAACTATAACAAAATTGACCTGACCTTTAGCTTTTGGCAATGGACCCAGTATATCTACCCCCCAAACAACAAAGGATATAGGAGATAAGATCGAGTATAGCTCTTTTAGTGGCTGATGTGGGATCAGACTGTTGAGCTGACATTTCTCACACTTCTTCACATACTCCGTAGCTTCCTTGAAGATTGTAGGCCAGTAGAATCCCTGTCGAAGTACTTTGTAAGCTAATGACTTAGCAGCCATATGGTCGTCACAAATACCCTCGTGAACCTCCCGAAGAGCATATTCAGCTTTGGACGGGGCCAAACACTTTAACAATGGTGACGAAAATGCCCTTCGATAAAGATCCCCATCAATAAGAACGAAGTTGGCACTCTTGTACTTGATCTTCTTTGCCAGCATCTGATCCGAAGGAAGGACACCATCTGCCAGATATTCAATATAAGGAGTCATCCAACAGTTAGAACGTTCAATGCACATCACCACTTCATGCTGGATACTCGCCTGCTGCAGAACCTCCAAATAGACTGATCCATCAAAAACGTTAGCATTCGTAGTGGCCAGCTTTGACAATGCATCGGTAATAGAATTGTCATTACGCTCTATACCCTGAAACTCATAGGAGACGAAATACTAAAACCAGTCTTTCAACTCTGCCAAATACTTGATCATTCTCGCTCCACGAGCTTCATAATCCCCGGACACTTGCTTGACGACCAGCTAAGAGTCACTATAAATGATTAACTTCTGAACCTCTAGACTCTTTGCTAATTGGACCCCCGCTAGCACTGCTTCGTATTCATCCTCGTTGTTCGTTGCTCTGAACCCAAATCTGATGGCCTGCTACACTTTAAATCCCTCCGGACTTGTCAAAATAATCCCCGCTCCACTGACGTCCAAAGTAGAAGACCCATCTGCATAGAGAGTGCACGAGTTCTGACCATGCTGAAGAACTACAACTGCTCGATCGGACGTTTCGGCTCCTAGCAACTCGACATCTACTTTGGAGAACGAACACTCCACCATGAAATCAGCCAAGGCTTGACCTTTGATAGCAGTTCGAGGATGATATTCAATAAAAAAATTGGGACAACTCCATCGTCTATGCTGCTAATCTCCCCGAAACTTCTGGTTTGCTCATCACCTTCTTCAACGGTTGATCCGTATAAACTACCAGGAGCCGACCTTGAAAATATTGCCTAAGCTTTCGACTAGCAATTATCAAAGCAAAGGCAAATTTCTCAATGTTCGGGTACCTGGTTTCAGCATCTCTCAGAACGTGACTGACGTAATAGACTGGATGCTATTTTCCCCCCATTTCTCGAACCAAAACAGCTCCCACTGCCAACGAACTAGCTGCCAGATATAAGTACAAAGTCTCAGCAGGAGCAGGTTTCACCAATAAAGGAGCTGAAGATAAATACGTCTTTATACCTTGAAAGGCATCTTCACACTCCGAAGTCCACTGGAAAGTCTTTGCATTCTTCGGTCCCTTCAAAGTGTTAAAGAACGGTAAGCATCTTTCTGCCAATTTGGACATGAATCTCCGCAAAGCTGCAATCCTCCCGGTCAAATGTTGAACATCTTTGAATGACTGAGGAGTCTTCATATATATATATATATATATATATATTTACATTCTATTAGGCGTGTGTGTGTGTGTGTGTGTGTTTGTGTGTGTGTGTGTGTGCGCGATCAACTGCCATGAAGTAAACTCTAGGTAGGAGAAAATGTGTGTATATATATATATTTATAGCTTTTGTATATATATATAACTTCTTACAGCTTTCATATATACTGCATCATCATGTGAACCTAAGAATCATGTGATCACAGATTCAATTCTTGAATCTAGATTCGGTTCCCGTGATGGACATTTTCGACTATAACCAGCTTGTAAATTATTCATGGTGTTTGAATTTTCTTAGACAACTTACATGCCCACAAGGAGTTTGGCACTACTTTATACATTATTTTCTCGAAGATGCTTCATATCTCGAAGATAAGAGAAATCTAGACAAACACATAATAAAATAGAAGTATCAAATGCCTCAATTACTATTGAGCACAAGGGTTTGAAAACCCTCTTTTTCTAAACATCATTGCTATATCTTGTTACAACTAAACTTTTATACAAAATTCAAACCCTTTGTATATAGGTGCAAACGAGGCATAACACTACTTCCAGATAATTGCACAGTGACCCACATACACACACACACACACACGCATTACATTCTGGATAGATGTTTAAATTGAAAAGTGGTGGTCACCATGGTAACAAGGATGTCAGGGGGTTCCTAACACCTTCCCTTCACATAATCAAGCCCCCGGACCCTAATGAATCTCAATTTTATAGACCTGTCAAGCACTGTTACATCACTAGGTCAATGTGCAAACCTTTTCTCGGTTGAGTTGGTGCAATAATTTAAAAATACCAACTGGTGACTCTTATAGTCCAAATCATCGACATATACATGTCGGACCTTTTCAACTTATTTTTTTAAATAAATCTCACCTAACATGAGAACACCAAAAGACAAGAACAGAAATGGACAAATAAAAATCCCGATGTCGATAGGTGGCGACTCTGCTGGGGACATCCAGTAAGAGGGCTTAAGCTGCTATTCAAAGCTTTTCAAAACATTTTATCTGCTTGTGTGTGGATGTTGCATTTACATTTGAATGAATGTGTATGAATACATTTACTTATTGCATTCAGTACTTTGCACTATATCTGCCTGTGATATTAGTGCTTCGGACATGTCATCATTTCCATACGATAAGACGCGTTGTATGTGAATGTATGTTGTGTGGTCCCTCCACTAGGAGGCTATCTTGTTGGTGTTTGATTATTTGGACTCGAGGGAGACTAATTCCAACGAGGCCGAGGAAAGGCACCACCCATATTCGCTCCAGTTGAAAGACCATATTAACTTCCCGTCAAGTAAATTGCGAGGATCTGGGAACCTTCATGCCAAAAAGTCACAAGAGTAACCAAAGATAGGTCAGCCTTTGATAAACCCAACGCGGAAGGAAGTCTCTTTATATCTTCCCATTTCAAATTACTTGTAATTGTAATTACTTATAATTCATTTCTATGTCAAGCTCAATGTAATGGAAAATATGAAGGAATATGTGTACATGCATTCCCTTTTATATAAAAACCTGACATGCTATCTTGTTAAAATTGACATCCGTTTTGTAGGATAAATACTCCCAAGACGGACACATCGAATAACATGTAACTTTTTTACATTCCTTAAGACTAAACTACATAAGTCTTTTTATAGGGAAGCAATTGGTCCTGTTACCCATTCTAAGTCCAAAAAGGCAACAAGCCTACATCCAAGCATGGCTACATCTGGCAAGTCTAATCCTACTCCTGTCTCTCGTGAGGAGTTCGAAGGATTAAGCAACCAAATTATAGAGTTGGTCATTCGCTCAAAGAACTACACAAGTCCACTCGGGGTCCACAAATACCCATACATATGTAATCCTCTCGCACATGGAGGAACCTGTGGTCAGACAAAGAAACTCTAGTACTTGAGTCTCAATTGGACAAAACCAACAAAACCCCCCGAAATCACCCATCTCAAAGAAGATCCCGACACCATTGATATCAGGAATAAAGTCCTTCAAATGGAAGAGACCATTCAGTTTATTAAAGGGATTAGAGCACACGTGAGTGTTTCATATATAGACCTTTGCATATTCCTTGGTGTTAATTATCCAGAGAAGTTCAAGACTCCCGACTTTGAAAAGTATGATGGGTTGGGGGATCCTTACACACATTTGAAGGTATTCATTGGAGAACTCGGATCTTATGCCGAGGATGAAAAGCTCAGAATGCACCTGTTCCAAAAAAGTCTGACTGGAGAAGCCAGATTATGGTACACCAGATTAGACAATTCCAAGATTCATACCTGGGAGGAGCTAGCTCACGCTTTCCTTAGCCAGTACAGTTTTCAGAATCAAATGGCTCTAGACCAGTATCAAATTACCAAGGTAAATAAATAAGTCAACGAGTCATTTAGAGAGTATGCTCAAAGGTGGAGGCACCTTACTGCTCAAGTTATTCAATCTATCACTGAGTCTGAATTAGTGATGACCTTCATAGACATTCAAGAAGCTTCTTTATATGAGAGGGTCTTAGCTAGCATAGGCAATCCATTCTCTGAAATGATCAAACATGGAGAAATGGCTGAGATAGGATTGAAGACTGGGAAGACTAAAGGCCTTGCCCCTCTAAAAGTTGTTGCTGAGCACATCCAATCTAGAAGTTATAGAAACAACCCAGGAGGGTCCATAAGAAGAAAGAGGAGGATGTTTCCTTGATACTACAAAGACAAAGAGGCAGTCAGAACATGCCTATTTATAGGAGAAATGTGACGCCCCCAAAATAGGTATTCATCACCCATCTTGAGTCTCCAGATATATGGTACATAATTCAAATACAAATTAATAATATAGCTATCGTGTAAAATACGACAAAACATAAACTGAGAGTTTTAGTAGGAATATTGTCATCTAGACAATATCCATACTCAAAGGAGTCCTCATTACATTTATTGTCACACTATTTAATGTAATAGTGAGGACTACTAATGCTATCATACGGACCATCACTCCATTCCCCGACTAGTTCCGGCTACGTTCTCATTTCCTGAAGAGAACAATGAAAGCAAAAAGGGTAAGCTCAACTAGCCCAGTAAGAAATATTATGACTAAGATAATGCAAAATAAATTATCGTTAGCCTTCAATAGTGTTAAAGCGATACGAAGATAACAACATCCGGTTTAGCTCTGCGAGTGGAACAAGCAATCCATTAGAAGAGACAAGTAGAGAATAAAATCTACTATCTTCTATGATTTAAAAGGTTTTTTCATCACTTTTATCGCTGAGACCCAGCTTAATAAATAATCCACATCATCAATTCATCCCTGCACTATAGGCCAAGGATATTCTTTTAGTATCATGACCACGAATTATCCATGCACTAAGGGCCAAAGTTAATCGTGTTTTCATCAACGGTCCTGATTATGCCATAAAACAATTCATCTTTGCACCTTGGTCAAGAGAATCCATAGCCATAATCATACCTCAAAAGCTGCTCATCAATGCACTACGACCAATGAGGACTTTTTCCACATCATTTGTAACATTACGGTCATGATTATACCGAATAATCCCTGGTCATAATCATACCAAGTCCATCTATGCACTACAGGCCACATATGACTTTCAACATAATATATACATGAGGATGATGACAATGATATAAGTAAGTATTAATCAAATGAAAACAAGGATAAATATTAAAGACTTTAAATTTATCCAAATATTATCAATCACTTAATAAACTCATAATCAAATATTATTAATATTATAATAATATTTTAATCACTTCTTAAACTTATAAACAATTTATTTTAATTGTTTACACTTTACCAAATAATGCATTTAATCATTAAAAAAATGCCATACTCATAAGATTTCATCACCAATGATCAAATCCCTTATCAAAAATCTGCATATACCTTATATAAGATTTCTAAGCCATAAAATCCTATTTACCAATTTTTAACTTCACATAACATATTTAACTCATATACTCATAACTAGTGCATTTTCATGAAAAATACCAAATCAGTCTCAAAAATATTTCTTTTCCTGGATTTAGTAGAATATAGTCCCATATTGACAATATATTTTTCTGAATTTTAAATTTCATTTACTATTTTTCATAAATCAATTTCTAATTAATTTCTTAAGAAATTAGCTACCTCAAGTTTAACTCCAGAAATTCCCAAATCTTGGTAGGATCTTAAACATGTTAACATGATCTTCCAGTTTAAAGTTCATGGTCATCGGAGTTATAGAACTCTGGTTATAGCATTTTTCGTCAGAAAAACCTAAATATTGAAATGGTCATAACATGCTCATTTTACGTCGGAATGAGCTCATTTTTGGACATGAGGTACTTTATACCATATATTTTCATGTCCCAAAAGGCCTGAATTTTTCTCACAAATTAAGTGGCCGAAACAGCCCTTTTAAACTTCTAGGCAATATCCTTTTTGGTGTTTTGCAGTTTTTGGCTCCTTTGCTAAAATCAGTCCACACGAAAATTTACAACACCTTTTCCAGTGATTCCACTTGGATAAGTTAGAAAACTCATAGATGTAACTCTAGAACTTGACCACACTCAAAAATTCGAAATATAATAGGAGATATGATCAATTGAATTTCATATTCCATTTTCACCAAAATCTGATTTTCAACCCTTTGTGATTTCTTAGAAACTTTCATGTTTGCATATAATAGCCAACATAACTTATCATAACACTTACTAATACTACATATACCCATGATTTTCAACAGTCCAATTCTTTTATTATGACTTTCATCATAATCCACGTAAATAGATCATTTCCATAATTTAATAAGGAATGAATACAAAGGATCATTCACAATGCATGTGGTAATCCACATAGACATGTTATTCCAATAGAATAATAAAGAATAGAATAACTGAAGAATTCACCATGCATGCAATAGATCAAGACAGATAAAGTTATTCTTAATAATAATAATAAAGAATGTAACCTGTCAGTGTAATTGACTATGCCAATGTGATATTCCAATGTAATAATAAATAATGGAACCAGTGTCTTGCATAAACGCACATCTGAGGATATTAGATAGAATAATAAAGAATGGAATAATTGAAGAATTTCACCATGTATGCAAGATTACTTAGCATGACAAAGTTATTCCAACATAATAATAAGGAATGGAATAATAGAAGAATTTCACCATGTATAGGTAGTCCACGATACATGAGTTATTCCAACAAAATAATAAAGAATGGAATAACAGAAGTTCTCTTCATGAATACGAAAGAAATAATACCCCTTACGAGTACAACAAATAATATTCATTACCTTAGAACAAACTAGATATAGGAGTAGTGAAGTAGCAGAATACTTTTCTTCTTTCTTTCTATAGTTTCTCTCTCTAGAGTTTTAGTAAATTCCTAAGAAATAATGAAGGAATGAGCTTCTATTTATAGGAGAATGGACTGAATAGTAACTAATTCTGAAACGGTCCAGATTGATTTACTTTTTAGCGGACGGTCAGATTGGTTTACTATAAAATATTCTAATAAAACAAATTTTTTAAATAAAATATAATATATTCTATTTATAATCTAATAAAATGAATAACTTTATAAAAGTATTTGCATTTTATATAAAAAGATTTTACTATGCAAACACTACGCAGCACTTATGCAAACACTATGCATAATAAAATATAATATATTCTAATTATTGTCTAATAAAACAAATAACTTTATAAAAGTATTCATTTTATATAAAAAGATTTTACTATGCAAAACACTATGCATAATAGAATATAATATATTCTATTTATAGTCTAATAAAACGAATAACTTTATAAAAGTATTACATTTTTTATATAAAAAGCTTTTTACGCTTTTATTACATTAATAATACTAATAAAATAAAACTTCGTCATCATTATTATAATTCACACTATTAATCGACTAAGGTGTCGCTCCTAGGAAAGAGGGGCTTTTAATAAGGATTTCTCCTATATCATGCCGCAATTAGGTGACCAAACCTCTCCTTGGTAGAACTTCCGGACATCGTTAATATTGCAAATAATAATATTAATAACTTTGTTATCTCAATTATTGATTTAATAATATATAAAATATCGAGAATAATCGAATCAAATTGAGTGACTTCTCACGTAAGCATTAATAATCAATACCGTGTGCTACTATACAACCACGCATATTTTACCACCGATTATTTTATGACAACTTGCTTACTTTAAAAAATTTTCAAATGTTACCCTTAACTTTAAACTTTTATCAATTTAACTATTCACCAAAATAGAAATATTGAATACTTTTATTTCATAAAATTCAGGGTCTCACAATCTCCCCTCCTTATGAAATTTCGCCCTCGAAATTTACGTATATACCTGATATTCGAAGAGATGAGAATACCTTGCTTTCTTTTCAGATTGTACCTTCCCGGTTATATCCTCTCAGATCATAATTTTTCCATTGCTCATCTCTTGTATTTCAGATATCATTATAGAATATATCTTCAAAATAACGGTTAATTGACATGCCACATATTATCACTATACTCTGACCTACCAATAAAATACCAAATAACTTAGGTATGTCATACTAGCGAAGGAATTCCCCGTCTCTCCCCTCCTAGTTCTTGTCTCACATCTCAGCCAAGGATCATATCCCTAAGCTTTGATACCAACTGTGACACCCCCAAAATAGGTATACATCACCCATCTTGAGTCGCCAGATACATGGTACATAATTCAAATACAACTTAATAATATAGCTGTCGTGTAAAATACGACAAAACATAAACTGAGAGTTTTAGTAGGAATATTGTCATCTAGACAATATCCACACTCAAAGGAGTCCTCAATACATCTATTGTCACACTATTTAACAGAATAGTGAGGACTACTAATGCTATCATCTGGACCATCACTCCGTTCCCTGACTAGTCCCGGCTACGTTCTCATTCCCTGAAGAGAATAATGAAAGCAAAAAGGGTGAGCTCAACTAGCCCAATAAAAAATATTATGACTAAGATAATGCAGAATAAATTATCGTTAGCCTTCAACAGTGTTAAACTGATACAAGATAACAACATCAAGTTTAACTGCAGCGGAACAAGCAATCCATTAGAAGAGACAAATAGAGAATAAAATCTACCATCTTCTATGATTTAAAATGTTTTTTCATCACTTTTATGGTTGAGACTCAGCTTAATAAATAATCCACATCATCAATTCATCCCTGGCCAAGGATATTCTTTTAGTATCACGATCACGAATTATCCACGCCTACGGGCCAAAGATAATCGTGTTTTCATCAACTGGTTCGATCATGCTATAAAATAATTCATCTTTGCACCATTGGGTGAAGAGAATCCATAGCCATAATCATACCAAAAATCGTCCATCAATGCACTACAGAGCAATGAGGACTTTTTCCACATCATTTATAACATTACTATCATGATTATACAAGAATAATCCATGGTCATAATCATACCAAGTCCATCTATTCACCACAGCCACATATGACTTTCAACATAATATATACATGAGGATGAGGATGATGACAATGATATAAGTATTAATCAAACAAAAACAAGGAAAATATTAAAGACTTTAAATTTATCCAAATATTATCAATCACTTAATAAACTCATAATCAAATATTATTAATATTATAATAATATTTTAATCACTTCTTAAACTTATAAACAATTTATTTTAATTGTTTACACTTTACCAAATAATGCATTTCATCATTCAAAAATGCCATACTCATAAGATTTCATCACCAATGATCAAATCCCTTATCAAAAATCTGAATATACCTTATATAGGATTTCCAAGCCATAAAATCCTATTTACCAATTTTCAACTTCACATAACATATTTAACTCATATACTCATAACTAGTGCATTTTCATAAAAAATACCAAATCACTCCCAAAAATATTTCTTTTCTGGAATTTAGTAGAATATAGTCCCATATTGAACATATATTTTTCTCAGAATTTTTAAAATTCATTTACTATTTTTCATAAATCAATTTCTAATTAATTCCTTAAGAAATTAGCTACCTCAAGTTTAACTCCAGAAAATCCCAAATCTTGGCAGGATCTTACACATGTGAACGTGATCTTCCAGTTTAAATTTCATGGTCATTAGAGTTATAGAATTCCAGTTAAAGCGTTTGTCATCGAAAAAACCTAAATATTGAAATGGTCATAACTTGCTTATATTAAGTCGGAATGAGCTCATTTTTGGATAGGAGGTACTTTATACCATATATTTTTATGTCCCAAAAGGCGGGAATTTTTCTCACAAATTAAGTTGCCAAAACAGCCCTTGTAAACTTCTGGGCAGTAGCCTTTTTGGTGTTTTGCAGTTTTTGACTACTTTGCTAAAATCAGTCCACATGAAAATCTACAACACATTTTCCAGTGATTCCACTTGGATAAGTTAGAAAACTCATAGATCTAACTCTAGAACTTGACCACACTCAAAAATTCAAAATATAAAAGGAGATATGGTCAATTGAATTTTATATTCCATTTTCACCAAAATCTGATTTTCAACCCTTTGTGATTTCTAAGAAACTTTCATGTTTTCACATAATAACCAACATAACTTATCATAAAACTTACTAATACTACATATACCCATGATTTTCATTAGTCCAATGTAACACCCGAAATCCGATTAGTATCTTCACTTCGGATTAAAACGTCACGATCCCATCTTCTTCCAAACATTCATCAATATATACTAAAATATAACAACATACACTCTCAAATCCCAGGTTCTAAAAACCATATAAACTTTTTCATTACAAATAATGATAAATATATTATTCGTTTCATCTTACAAGAGTGACTTTTATCTACCACCAAGGATACATTACAGTTTCTTAAACTAGTCTATAGTTCAATTTCATATTTCTATATTACAAGTCTTCGCTCAATCTTCTCGCTCATCCACATTCTAAATGGCACTTCATCTGGATACCGTCAGCTTGATCTTTACGGGATCCTTAAGTTCTTCTAACATTGTTCGCTGAAAATGATTTTCATTTAAAGCAAGTGTGAGCATTCAATTGCCCATCAAGTCATCACAGTTGAATAAACATCTTCAAGAATTCAAACATTCTTTTAAGACTTCAATAACCTAACAAAGGTTATGAAGCAGCTTGAATAATAAGAATAATCTCGATTCCTATCATTTTAAAACAATATTCACTTTCATTTTAAAATACTTTCATTCTTCTACCTTTTTCATACACATTATGTGTCATGCTAGAATCATTACTTACGCACTTAACAATAACGGATCATGTATAAATAGAGCATTCTCTTATTGAACAGTTAAATCACAGAACAGTTCATTTTATAGAAACACCAAAGTGTTCATATTGCGGCACAAGGCCTCATACGTTCTACCACCTTGTACAAATATCGCACATTATCACATAGACGGAACTTCTTAAGTTCAACATCTGAGAAGTTCAAGAAACTTGCATTCATTTGAAATATGAATGAAGTTAGGAAACTTGCCTTACGGCCAGCTACAGCTTACGCCGAATTGTTCATTTCAATTCCTATGTAGTACATAAGAAAAAAAAACAACATATACACTAATTAGTCATGTATATTTGACTTATGTATTAGTTTACTTAACTTTACTTCTTAGGGTTCGCGTTCTTGCGACCTAAGTTTATGCGACCACTTTCACTACCGTTCTACGGCTTCATGACATACGGAGATGTCTTACTTATATGTTCATCATCTTTGATGTTTTTCATCTTATCTTCTTCTTATTACTTCTCTAAGACTCAGCACACATCGCTTCTCTGCTAGTAGTCCATATGGTACTCTGAGTGGTTTCCCACAAACAATCAACAAACAAGTTCCCGTCTCGTCTACACTGCCCATATCACGAGTTACTATTCATGAGTTACTATTCACGAGTTACTATTCAGGAGTTACTATTCACGAGTTACTATTCACAAGTTACTATTCACGAGTACTATTCATGGGGTACTATTCATCCGAACAATATATTTATTTTCGGTCAAAATCATTTTTGGGTACAATATTATTCCATGAGGAGATATGCTAATTTTTCAGACCGTTGGTTGAAATTATATTAGTAAATCAATACGGATCATTGGTTTAAAGTTTAATAGTGAATCAGTATGGACCGTTGGTTTAAAGTTTAATAGTGAATCAGTATGGACTATTGGTTTAAAGTTTTAATAGTAAATCACTATGGACCGTCCGTTTAAAAGTAAATCAATCTGGACCGTTCATGAATTAGTTACTATTCAGTCTATTCTCCTATAAATAGAAGCTCATTCCTTCATTATTTCTTATGAATTCACTGAAACTCTTGAGAGAGAAATTATAGAGAGAAAGAAGAAGAGAAGTCAACTACCTTTCTATTCTAATATCTAGTTTCTTCTAAGGTAAGGGGTATTATTTCTTTCGTATTCATGAAGAGAACTTCTGTTATTCCATTCTTTATTATTCTGTTGGAATAAACTGTTTATGCGAAGTACCGCATACTTGGTGAAATTCTTCTGTTATTCCATTCCTTATTAATATGTTGGAATAACCTGTTTATGCGAAGTACCGCATACATGGTGAAATTCTTCTATTATTCCGTTCTTTATTATTACGTCGAAAATATCCCGCTTGCGTCGTGACATACTGATCTCAGTTCCATTAATTATTATTACATTGATATAACACATCCGTGCGATCTATCGCATGTATGGTGATTTCTATTGTTATTCCATTCTTTATTATTACATTGGAATATCCCGCTTGCGTTTAATTTTGCCTCGATTGGTTCCATTATTTATTATTCCGTTCTTTATTATTCTGTCGGAATATCCTGTATGTGCGTTTACGTCGGACCTGGTTCCATTATTTATTATTCTGTTGGGAATAAACTGTCTGTGAAGTCTATCGCATGCATGGTGAATCCTTATGTTATTCCATTCTTTATTATTCTGTTAGAATAACCTGTCTATGTGGATTACCACAAGCATGGTGAATGATCCTTTGTATTCATTCCTTATTAAATTGTGGAAATAATCTATATACGTGGATTACCGCATGGCGGGTAAAAATCCATTTGCAGTTTCATATATTCTATTATACTCAGTTGATTAAAGCTTTGGCTTCTATACTCCATGAAATTAGTGGAATATCCTTGATATTTGTGCTTCATCTAGTATCTTTTCATGGAAATATTCTTCTGAGCATTCTTGAATTTTACTCTACAAAGAAGTATCATGTTGATAATTTGGACATTATTGAATTCAGGATAAATTAACTTATAAATCTTTAAAATTTATTCTTGAACTTGTTTTATTGAATTATTATGTCATTGTCATGATGAGTTATGTTGGTTATTATGTGAAAATATGAAAGTTTCTTAGAAATCACAAAGGGTTGGAAATCAGATTTTGGTAAAAATGGAACATGAAATTCAACTGACCATATCTCCTATTATATTTTGAATTTTTGAGTGTGGTCAAGTTCTAGAGTTAGATCTATGAGTTATATAACTTATCCAAGTGGAATCACTGGAAAAGGTGTTGTAGATTTTCGTGTGGACTAATTTTAGCAAAGGAGTCAAAAACTGCCAATTTCGAAAAAGGCTAATGCCCATAAATTTGAAGGGGCTTTTTCAGCTACTTAATTTATGAGAAAAATTCTGGCCTTTTGGGACATGCAAGTATATGGTATAAGGTACCTCCTGTCCAAAAATGAGCTCATTCCGATTTAAAATGAGCAAGTTATGACCATTTCAATATTTAGGTTTTTTCGACGAAAAACGCTATAACCGGAGTTCTATAACTTCGATAACCATGAAATTTAAACTGGAAGCTCACATTAACATGTGTAAGATCCTACCAAGATTTGGAAATTTTTGGAGTTAAACTTGAGGTAGCTAATTTCTTAAGGAATTAATTAGAAAATCATTTTTGAAAAATAGTAAATGAATTTTAAAAATTCTGAGAAAAATATATGTTCATTATGGGACTATATTCTGCTAAACCCCAGAAAAGAAATATTTTTGGGACTGATTTGGTATTTTTCATGAAAATAGTTTAGTTACGAACACATGAGTTAAATATGTTATGTGAAGTAACAAAGTTGGAAAATAAGATTTTATGGCTTGGAAATCATACATAAGGTATATGCATTTTTTTATAAGGGATTTGATCATTGGTGATGAAATCTTATGAGTATGGCATTTTTGAATGGTTAAATGCATTATTTGGTAAAGTGTAAACAATTGAAATAAATTATTTATTAGTTTAAGAAGTGATTAAAATATTATTATGATATTAATAATATTAGATTATGAGTGGTTGATAATATCTGGATAAATGTAAAATCTTTAATAATTATCCTTATTTTTGTTTGATTAATGCTTATATCATTGTCATCATCCTCATGCTTATATGGTGATGAAAGTTATCTTTGACTTACGTGCAAAGATGAACTTTTGATTATTGAATTGTATATCTTTGGCTTACGTGCAAAGATGGATTGTTGATTATTGGTTTTATTGTTGTATATCTTTGGCTTACGTGCAGAGATGGATTTGGTATGATTATGACTAGGGATTATTCGGTATAGTCATGACTATTGATGATTTAATGAATATCCTTGGCCCATAGAGCAGGGATGATTCGATGATGTGGTTTATTTATTAAGTTGAGTCTTAGCGAAAAAAATTGATGAAAACATTTTAAATCATAGAAATTAGTAGATATCATGCTATACTTGACTCTTCTAATGGATTGCTTATTCCGCTGCAGTTAAACTTGATGTCTATTGTATTTTATCAGTTTAACATTGTTGAAGACTAATGATAATTTATTCTATATTATCTTAGTCATAATATTTATTACTGGGCTAGTTGAGTTCACCCTTTCTTTCACTGGTCTCTTCAGGAAATGAGAATATAATTTTGGGACGAAGTCTGGGAGCTGAGTGATGGTCGAGATGATAGCATTAGTAGTCCTCACTATTACGTTAAATAGTGTGATAATAAATGTAATGAGGACTCCTTTGAGTGTGGATATTGTCTAGATGACAATATTCCTATTAAAACTCTTAGTTTATGTATTATCGTATATTACACGTCGGTTGTATAATTAAGTTTGTATTTGTATTCTGTACCATGTATTTTGCGACTCAAGATGGGTGATGTATTCCTATTTTTGGGGGCGTCACATTAGCCATGGTGCAGCTACGCCAGTTTGGAATCTGAAGTTCTGCATTCTGACATTTAGACAGTAACTTGTATGATACCTATGTTGCTAAAAGTGATATAAAACTTACTGATGCATATGAGGACTAAGTAATAAGTTAGTGTTTGCTTTATATGGTGAAAAGACATTAAACCATTCTTGATTTGCTTATGAAGTAACTAAGTATTTGATTCATGATGAATTTATAATCTGATTTTATACTATATGTGCATACTTGAATCATGTCAAGCTTGATTAAAGACTGTGTTAGCTAATGAACATCTTGTACTTATAATACTCTATACTAGGATTCAAAAGTGTTGATTTATTAACGTGGATAAACTACGGTTAAGGCAAGTTTCCTGAATTCTTACTCTTTTACTTGAGGAAGTTCCCTAAACTTACTCTAATTATTATTGAGCGAGTTTCCTTGAACTTCACTCTTGATTGTGCAAGTTTCTTGAACCCTACTTTTAAACTTATATTGTGAATGTAAGTTATCCCGCTTATTCGTTCAATCGAACTAGTATGCTTACATTCTTGTGAAAGTTATTATTCATGTTGAACTTAATATTATTCTTGAATATTGTGAAAGAGTCGATGCCATTTGATTCGGCTAGACTATATGTATGCTTATAAAAGTTGTCCAAATCAATTGATTGGTGCGGAAATCTTGAAAACTGAGTTGGAAAACCCTTTTGGTAAGGGGAGTGTATGTCGTTGGAAACCCCAACACATGAATGAATATTATTGTGGTGTTATGTATAACATAAAGTATTGTAGACTGATCATCTATAGTACTTGATATTTTTGGGTTATCAGTTTAATATTGGTAACTCTAGTGGAGGTTCAATAGTCCTTAGTGGCTGCTCAGTATAAATTGTTTATCCAGTTGGATACATTGTTAGTCATTGAATTCATATATATCTGTTGATTTATATTGAATTGTCGTTCTTATTCCAAGAATTGTTGATATTCCTTATCCATGATGTTATTCCGACACTTTAAACTATCCTAGAAATGACACTTCAATATTTCAAACCTTGTGATATTATATCCTACACCCTTGTTGTATATTCCTTGCTGGGCAATTTGTGCTCATCCTTGCTTATTTAAAACCTTTCAGTTAAGGAGGAATAAGGAGGTGTCTCTGGAACAGACAAGGGCAAGGGCAAGGCTACTGACTAGCTTGTTCCTTTTATGTTTAAGATTATTATGTTGTATTAAGACTATGTTTAAACTTAAGTAGGATTATGTAATAGGTCTTTATTCGATACTATTATGTAATCTATTAAGTACTGTAGGTTGCGAGACTTGGGGGAATAATTATAATAAATTATTGTATATTATTCTAAATTAGTTATTTTAGTTATTATAGTATTACTTTGAGCACGTGACGAACCAAATTTGAGTGACCAAGTGAAGGTCCGAATTTGGGGGGGCCGCATAAGGGATGTTATTTTCTTCGTAAATGATGTTATTCTCTCAATATCATTATACCGAAATGTTGGTATGAATTTTATTATGAAACTTTTACCTTTTCATGTCGAGGTTACTATTCATATATACGGCACTATTCACGTATACGACACTATTTATGAATACGGTACTATTCACGAGTATTGTTCACAAAGTATGATTTTTCTTGTGGAATTTCTACCTTTTTGTGTCGGGGTTACTATTCAAGTATACGACACTATTTACGTATATGACACTATTCACAAATATGACACTATTCTCCAAAAAATGAAATTTTCTCTTCTTTGTCCCAGATGTCTATTATGGTTACTATCTTTGATTGTATCCATGTTTTGATCTTCATTCTTAAAGTTTACTCCACTATGGTTTATTATGGAGAATTTTTAAACTTGGATTATCTAAAATACGAATCCCTAATCTTTGTCCTTTTATCTCATTGGATTCGTTCTCTAAAATATTTTTCATCATCCTCAGTCTTTAAATGGTGATACTTGATGAATATCTTTAGCCTGTAGTGCAAATATGAATGATTACCTGATGAATATCTTTGACTCGTAGTGCAAAGATGAACAGGTGTTGAGATGAACATGACCAACTGGTGATACAAATGAATATCTTTGGCCCGTAGTTCAAAGATGAATATTTGATGCAAGATGTATATTAATTGATGAGGATAAAATATTGATGATGGACTTTTAAATTCATAGATGATAGTATATTTTATTCTCTACTTAACTCTTCTAATGAATTGTTGTTTCCGCTGCAGTTGTTGATCTAAAACTTGTTGTCAATTATATTCTATCAGATTTTTCCCTGTTGAAGACTAAGGATAATTTGTTGTATATTATCTTAGTCATAATATTCTTTATTGGGCTAGTTGAGCACACCCTTTTCCTTTTTGTTCCATTTTTCTTCTCAGGAAGCGAGAATATAACGTGGAGTGATGTTCCATGGTAGTTGTTATAGCAGTCCTCACTACTTGTAAAATAGTGTATCAATAATTGTAACGAGGACTTATTTGAGTGTGGATATTGTTCAGAGGACAATATTTGTATTTAAACTCACAGGATTTGTGTTGTCGTATTTTGCACGACAATTGTATTAATGAAGTTGTAGTTGTTTACTTGCCATGTATTTGGCGACTCAGAATGGGTGATGTATACCTATTTTGGGGGGCACATATATTTCTTGACATGACGTCTTTTGAATTTTTTCCAAAAATTACCTTTACATGTATTTGAACTCGCAACCTCACATTCGAAATTTTGATCATATGACCGCTAAAGCAACACAAATCAACTGTTAATATCTTGCAAGAATTAATATTTATATCAAAACATGAGATTTTCCAAGATGCAAGCGTATATCTGCTATATTATGAATTAGGCATTAGGAATCCCAAATAATTTTAAACAAGTTAGACCATAAATAAAAAAGGCTTGGCTTACCCAAAAAAATCAATTAATGTTCTCTTTTTCTTATTAGTTTAAAAAAATAAATTATATAAGTCAATAAACTCCACCATCAACGACAACAAGAAATATTACTTCTTAACACATACATTCATATAGAAAAGGTAAGATTTCATATTATTATTTGCAATATTGACAATGTCTAGAAGTTCTGTCAAAGAGAGGTTTGGTCACCTAATTGCGCGCCGATAAGGAGAAATCCTTATCGAAAAGCCCCCTCTTTCTTGGGAACGACCTGGTTGTTAAATATTGTGAATTATAATATTAATGATGAATAAGTTCGTGTTGATTAAAGATGAAATTGATAGTTCCATTGTGTGGGAATTATTAGTGTTAGTGGAAATTGACATTTATTTTGATAATAATTGATGTCTGGAAGTTATCGGGTAATTAATCGGATAAATGAGCAATTAATTGCTATTGATTCACATGATTATAACTATTTGTTCACATGTGTGTACTATTGAATCATATTCATTTACTATTAGGGAGTAGGTGCAAGTTTGATAATACTTGCATGATAAAGTTAAAAATGGAGGTATAGATGAAGGTACTATACTATAATTATTTTTTTCACATGTTTAGAACTATTGAGTCACATAATTTACTATTGATTTACATGATTTACTATTAGGGGAGGTGGTGCAAGTTTGATAATACTTGCATGACTAAATTAAAAATGAAGGAAAAGATGAATGTATTATACTGTAACATTTCGAGCTCCAAAATGTGTAATTATCGAAACTATATTTTCCTATAAATAGAAGCTCATTCTTCCTTCATTTCTCACCAATTCACTAAAGCTATAGAACAATTATTATAGAGAGAAATTATAGAGAGAAAGAAGAAGAGAAGTCCGCTACCTCACTATTCCAGTATCTAGTTTTTTTTCTAAGGTAAGGGGTATTATCCTTTCGTATTCATGAAGAGAGTTATTTTCTTTCAATACTCATAAGGGTTGTTATTCCATTCTTTATTATTATATTGGAATAACTTTCATGCATGAAGTACCGCATACATGGTGAAATTCTTACGTTATTCCATTCTTTATTATTCTGTTGGAATAACACATGCGTATGATCTATCGCATGCCTGGTGAATTCTGTTGTTATTCATTTCTTTATTATTCTGTTGGAATATCTTGTCTGTGCAGATTACGTATGACCTGGTTCCATTCTTTATTATTCTGTTGAAATATCCTGTCTATGCGGATTACGCATGACCTTGTTCCGTTCTTTATTATTCTGTTGGAATATCCTATCTGCATGTAATTACGCATGAATTCGGTTCCGTTCTTTATTATTACGTTGGGAATAACACATGCATGCGGTCTATCGCATGCATGGTGAATTCTTCTGTTATTCCATTCTTTATTATTCTATTGGAATAACCTATCTATGTGGATTACCGCATGCATGGTGAATGATCCTTTGTATTCATTCCTTATTAAATTGTGGAAATGATCTGTCTACGTGGATTACTGCATGGCGGGTGAAAATCCATTTGCAGTTTCGTATATTCTATTATACTCATATACAATATCATTTCTTTTGTACTCGTCATGGAATATCATTTTCTTTGGTATTTTTTTTACAAGTTACTATTCACAGGTTACTAATCACCCGGTTACTATTCACTCTAGTATTATTCACTCGGGTATTTGGGGCACTTTTCGTACCGGAGTACTATTCACAAGTTACTATTCATGGGTTACTATTCACCCAATTACTATTCCCTTTAGTATCATTCACTCGGGTATTCGGGACACTTTTCGTGTCGGGATACTATTCACGGGGTACTATTCCCAAAGTCTATTATTCACGGGTACTATTCACCCAAAAATATATTTCTTTTATGTCCACATTATTTTGGTACATGAATATTATTCTTGAATTTTACTCTACAAAAGCGAGATCATGTTGACAATTTTGGACGTTATTGATTTACGGATAAATTAAATTATAAATCTTTAAAATTTATCCTTGAACTTGTTTTATTGAATTATTCTGTCATTGTCATCATCCTCATGCTTATATTGTGATTAAAGTCATCTTTGGCTTACGTGCATAGATGAACTTAGTATGATTATGACCAAGTTTATTCGGTAGATAATCCTTAACCGTAATGTGATTAATGATGTGGTAAAAGTCCTCATTGGCATGTAGTTCATTGATGGACAGTTGTTGGTATGATTATAACCAAGGATTATTCGGTATAATCATGACCATTGATGATTACATGAATATCCTTGGCCATGGTGCAGGGATGATTCGATTTTATTTTTATTGTCGAGTCTCGTGATAAAGTTGATGAAAAAACTTTTTAAATCATAGAAGATAGTAGATTTTATGCTCTACTTGACTCTGCTAATGGATTGCTTATTTTAGCTGCAGTTGTTGATCTAAAACTTGTTGTCTATTGTATTCTATCAGTTGTTATACTGTTGAAGGCTAAGGATAATTTATTCTGCATTATCTTAGTCATAATATTTCTTACTGGGCTAGTTGAGCTCACCCTTTCTTTCATTGTTCTCTTCAGGAAATGAGAATATAGCTGGGATGAGTCGGGGAACGGAGTGATGGTCTAAGATAAATGGCTTTAGTAGTCCTCACTATTCTACGGAATAATGTGATAATAATTGAAATAAGGACTCCATTGAGTATGGATATTGTCTAGATGACAATATTCTTGTTTAAACTCTCAGCTATGTTTTGTCGTATTTTACACAACTATTGTATAATTAAGTTGTATTTGAATTTATGTACCATGTATCTGGCGACTCAAGATGGGTGATGTATACCTGTTTTGGGGGCGTCACAATTAAACCCTGAGTGGAGTTTGAAAGTCAAGGAAGAAATTGTGAAAAAATTTTAAGGAGGCATCATCATAGTATCAACATACCCTGAGTAGCTATCAAACATAGTTCCCATACCTAAACCCGGAGGGAAGGTGCGAGTATGCATAGATTACAAGGATTTGAACAAATCTTGTCTCAAAGACAACTTCCCAGTGCCATTTATCCACATACTCATTGATAATACAACTCAATATGGCATGCACTCCTTTATTAATTTCTTTGTTGGGTACCACCAAATCATGCTTACTGAAGAGGACCATGAGAAGACAACATTCATCACTCATTGGGGAACCTTTTGCTACAGACGGTTGTCATTCGGCCTCACCAATGCTGGAGCTATTTACCAGTGAGCCATGATGGCTCTTTTCTGTGATTTAATGCACAAAGAGATAAATGTATATGTGGATGACATCATTCTCAAGTCTCGAAGGGAGGAAGACCACACAGACCATCTCAAAAAGCTCTTCAACCAGATGTGCAAGTATAACTTGAAGCTAAATTCGGCCAAGTGAGCCTTCGACGTCAAGTCAGACAAGTTCCTAGGATTTCTAGTGAGCCACAAATGCATTGAGCGGGATCCTGCAAAAATTCAAGCCATTACTAAAATGCCCATACCCCAAACAGAGAGGGACATACGAGGATTTTTAGGAAGAATCAACTTCATCAACTGATTTATCTCCCAACTCACAGCAACCTATGAACCCATCTTCAAGTTGTTAAGGAAGAACTCCTCCAAGAAATGGAACGAAGAGTGTCAAAAATCCTTCCTTTCTATTAAAGAGCAACTAATCAAAGTTCCTGTCTTGGTACTGGAAGTGGTATACATACAAGCCAATCATGTATGCTGATAAAGCATGTACTTTGTAATCAATCTTATTTATTTATTAATAAAAGAATTATTTATTAAAGGCATTTAATTATCTACATGGTGCTGTTTTTAATGATATGTGATAAACCCATAGTTTTAAGCAATGCTTTTAGAATCATGATGAGATCATGCTAATGAGATCTAAATTCTTCGATATCTTAAAACTAAAATGTTCCCAATCAACGGATTACTAAAAAGGGGATTAGTGAATCCGAATAGATTGGTACGTACGTTGCTTGCTCATTAGATGAGGATGATTGATCTCATGATCATTTGTGTGGAGACACTAAAGCAAATATGTAGGTGCTTATTAGATAATAAGTTCACTGAACGTGACTCGCTAAGGAATACCTAATGGAGTTTTACTTGTCTGTCAATAGGAATTCCTGTAGTGATAGTAGTACAAATGATCTCAGACTTGAGATCATCATAGTATCTTATATATAATGAATTACACTTTGACTTATTCCTTAAGACTCAGGTATATCAAAGGTTATACTTGGGTGTAATAAGTTATATATGGAGATAATGAATGATCAATAAAGAATCTACCACTTCTAGTAAAAGAAGAGAAATGTCCTATGTGATTTGATAAATGACAACTCAGGAATCCTTGGCCAAGGTGGAATAAAATTAAAAAGTAGTTTCTAATTTGCATTCATCGGGAGTTGTGCATTTAGGAATCGAAATAAATATAATTAAATAAAATAAGACTTGACAGTAATTCCATGTCTTATATTTAATTGGGACATTGTGTGGTGGAAGGATTGAATTGTACGGTAACTATTTACTCAAAGGTTCTTTTATGATTAATGTGAAAATCTATATTATCTGGAAGTCGTTGATCGCTAGGGAGGTTTATCCCTATTGTAGAATAAATATTATTTATTTAAATAAATTAATAGTTTAATTTATTTATTTAAATAAGATTAGAATTGTTCCAATTAATTTATTCACAACCGGTTTAATATGGAGAACCTAAAGGGTCACACCATAAAATGAAGAATAATTATTTAAGAAGTTAATGGCATAATCGTAATAATATGTTAAATATATTTAATTTAATCTATGGTGATAGAATAAATTAAATAGCTTAATATTTATTATTTAATATTTTAGAAATATTAAATATAAATTAATAAGATGAGTCTTATTAATATTATTACAATTATTATTATTTTAATTTCTAAAAGAGTTTAGGAATTAATTTAATATAAGTACTCTAATTTATTCCTAATAGGATTAGGAGGCAAAATTAGTTAAAGAAATTTAATTAATTATCCCTAATAAGATTAGGGAGCCTATTTAATTAGAGTTTAATTAAATAAATAATACCTTATTTTAATTAAATAGGGTTACCTGATATCTTTATAAGAGGAGTCTTATATCAGATATCAAACCTACGTAATTCCAATAGTTGAAGAGTACGCTCATTTTTTTTATAGAGATAGGAAAAACTAGGGTTTTTGTGACGCCCCCAAAATAGGTATACACAACACCCATTCTGAGTCGCCAAATACATGGTACAAAAAGCAAACTACAACTTCAATAATACAAATGTCGTGTGAAATACGACAATATATACTGTGAGTTTAAATATAATATTGTCTTCTAGACAATATCTATACTCAAATAAATCCCCATCATAATTATTGATTCATTATTTTACAAAAATGGTGAGGACTACTAAACAACTCTCTCTAGAACCTTCATTCCATACCCCGACTAATACTCGCTACATTCTCGCCTCCTGAGAAGAAAAATGGAACAACAAGGAAAAGGGTGAGCTCAACTAGCCCAGTAAAGAATATTATGACTAAGATAATATACAACAAATTATCGTTAGTCTTCAACAGGGAAAAATCGATAGAATACAATAGACAACAAGTTTCGGATCAATATTCGCAATGAAATAATAATTCATAGAAGAGTTACGTAGAGAATGAAATCTACTATAATCTATGAATTTAAAGGTCCATCATCAATATTTTATCCTCGTAACATCAATCAATATGCATCCGAATCAAATATTCATCTTTGCACTTCTGTGCCAAAGATATTCATCATTGGTCATGTTCATTTAAACACTGCTCATCTTTGCACTCTACGTGCCAAAGATATTCTTCAGAAATCATTCATCTTTGCACACACACAGCCAAAGATATTCAATAATATCATCATTTAAGATCGAGGATGATGAAAATATTTTTAAAGAAACGAATCCAATTGAAACAAAATGACAAGGATTAAGGATTAAGGATTCAGTACTTGGTTTTATCCACGCCCAAAAATACCTCAAAAATAATCATAGTGGTGTAAAATTCAAGAATGATCAAAACATGGATACAATCGAGTTAGTATCCGAATAGATATTTTGGACAAAAAGAAAAAATTTTCATTTTTCTATTGAATAGTGCCGTGATTCGTGAATAAGTATCAGATAACGTGAATAGTCGTATACGTGAATAGTAACTCTCTACACCAAAAGATAGAAATTCCATAAAAACATCTTCACGCTTCATGAATAGTACTCGTGAATAAGAACTCGTGAATAAGAACTTTAATAGTAACTCGTGAATAGTAACTCATGAATAGTAACCCATGAATAGTAACCCGACATGAAAAGTTCCAAATTTGATAAAAACTTCAGATCAACATTTCAAAGATAATGATATTGAAGAAATAATATCATTACAAAAAAAATAATATCCCTTACCTCGAAAGATCAAGATTTTTAAATTTAAAAACAGGATATAAAGCTATGACTTGGACTTGCACCGATATAGCAATACTCAAAGTATACTCAAAATACTCACAAGAATACGCCGATAATATAGAGAGAAAACTTCAGCTTTCGGTGTGATTTTCAATTCTAACCTAAGCACCCTATTTATAGGAAAATGCTTAGAACACCAAAGCGTAAAATTTAATAAATTAATATATATATATATATATATATATATATATATCAAATTCATACGCCAACCTTAGAATTCAGATCCTAGCATTTCCCACATGCCACCTTCTAGAAAGAAATGATAAAAAACGTTTTCATAAAATAAATAATTAAAACTTACAAAAATCAATTATTTTGAACTTGTAACTTCAATAATTCATAATAAATAGCCCTTTCATTAGAAAATTCGAATCTCATGAGTTTTTATAGGAAATTCAATTCTCTACAACTTTTCAGAAGAAAGTTTTTCCAAATTCCAAATAGAAATTGACCGAAATCCACAAACCAGGCGATTTTTACGTGCTATAATCAAATTTCAAACCAATAAATGGGGTCCACCGACATGTTTAACATGTTTTAAACATTTATTGCAACAAAAATACTCTTCCTCCTCGTATACTCATATATCCCACATTCGTTGTAAAAATATCACCGTTAATATATTATTAAAATAATATATTTAAATGAATTATTTTATCAGAAAAAGATAAAATATTAATTTTCAACAATTGTCATTTTAAAAATTTTCTCCATCTATATCCACATAAAATCAATATTTTCCTCATCATATAAATCAATAATTAATTATTCACAAATAATATTACAGAATCACAATATTGACAACCGAGCGCTTCTCGGGAAAGAGGGGCTTTCTAATAAGAATTTCTTCTTACTGGCGCACAATTAGGTGACCAAACCTCTCCTTAGACAGAACTTTCTAGACATTGCCAATAATGTTATCTAATAATATTATTCAGATAATATGAATTATTGCTTCGATAATGAAAGATACTGTGTAATGACAATTATTGAAACAACAGCAATATAAAATATCAACGCAGCAATTATTAACTCAATAAAATATCGAAGCAAAGAATTATCGTAACCATTATTGAGTAGTGCCTTCTTCACGTAAGAATTAATAATTGGTGCAATACGGTGTGCTACTGCTCAACAACGCCATTATTAGTGTGTTTTAACCACCCGGGTATTCCAACAAGATATTTGTAATAACTACGCCGTTATTTAAAAACAACTTATATTTGTCGTTTTCTTCATCCAATCACTTTCCGTTATGGGGCCCACACATGGTGCGCTACTTGTCGTAAATTAATATATTCCCGACAAAGATTTAATATTCCACGACCAAACGAATATTCCCCGACGATAATGAATATTTTATAACCACTTGCTTATTTTGAAATATTTATGTATTTAACCCTTAACTATCCACATTAATCAAATCAACCCTTACTATTTCAAAATAATAAATAAAGGAAATTCCTTTTTATTTAAAAAATTTTCTTGGTCTTACAACATCCCTCCTTATGAAATTTTGTCCTCGAAATTGACGACGCATACTGCAGTGTTTTGAAAAGGTGAGGATACCTCGCTTTCATTTCGTTTCCAACTCCCTGTGTCATTTCCTCTATAGCATGATTCCTCCACAAAACTTTAACTTGTGGTATAACCTTTTTGCGTAGGACATGTTCCTTCCTATCCAACATCTTGACAGTACCTCCTCATATGTTAAGTCTTGGCTATCTCTCGTGGGTTCTAACTCAATAACGTGGTTCGGGTCTTTCACATATTTATTTAAGTACGAGATATGTGAAACACATTATGAACACGAGACATACTTTGAGGTAACGCAAGTCTATAGGCTACATTTCCTACTCGGTCAAGAATTTGAAATGGACCGATAAATCGTGGATTGAGCTTTCCTCTCTTCCCAAATCTTGTAACTCCCTTTCAATGGAGCAACTCATGACAATATTAAATTCCACGTCCTTTCGATGAAGATCCGCATAACTCTTTTATCGATCTTGTGCCGCTTTGTATACGTTGTCGAATCATTTGGATCTTTTCGGTGAGTCATACGTATTTAACTTCGGGTCCCAACAATGTTGCTTCACCCACCTCATCCCAACATATTGGAGAACGACATTTTCGTCCATATAATGCTTGAATGGAACCATGCCTATATTTGTTTAATAACTATTGTTCTATGAGAATTCCACCAATGGCAAGTACTTATCCCAACTTCCTTTGAAATCTAGGACACGAGTTTTAATATATCTTCAAGAGTTTGAGTAGTCCTTTTCGATTGCCCATCCGCTTTGAGGATGGTATGCCAAACCGAATCGTAAATTGCGTGCCTATAGCTTTCTAACCCAAAATCATGAAGTGAATCTTGGGTCACGATCTAAAACTATGGATCTTGGCATGCCATGCAATCTCACAATCTCATTTACGTACATATACGAGAAAGACGTTCAAGGAATAAGTCTCTCAGATCGGTAAGAAATGAAAGAGACTTGGTTAATCTATCAACAATAACCCAAATAGCATTGATGTCTTGAGAAACCGCAGGAAGACCCGTAACAAAATCCATAGTAATGTGTTCCCACTTCCATTAGGAATCTCAAGTGGTTGCAACGGACCCTTAGGTACAAGATGCTCCGCCTTTACACGTTGGCAAGTTAAACACATCGAGATAAACTTTGCAATCTCTCTCTTCATATTGTTCCACCAAAATGTATGTCGAAGATCACGATACATTTTAGTACTTCCAGGATGGATTGTATTGTGTGCCTCCATCATAATCTTGTTCTTCAAATCAGAGTCGTTAGGAACACAAAGTCTAGAGTGGACTCGAAGTATTCCTTCTTCATCAATTCTCGCTTCCGGAACAGCTCCTTCTTGTACTTTCTTCTTCATACGCATCAGCTCCGGGTCGGTGGCTTGAGCAACCTTAACTTTTCTTATTAAAGTTGGCTCTATGCGTATACTTGACATCATCGCACTCGCGTTCAAGATATAATCTTCTACTCATCGCGTCACTACCATGTTCGCTTTTCCAGGATGGCATGATCGTAACATGTCTTTGAAATGAGTCTCCTCTTGAGTTCTTCAAGCTCTTCCCACATTCCTTGCTCCATTCGAATTTTGTATCTCTACGAAGTCAAATTTGCGTTAATGGAATAGCGATTCGAGAATATCCTTCAACGAATCTCCGATAATAACCAACTAAGCCTAGAAAGCTACGTCTTTCGATAATCGACTTAGGTTGCTCTCAAGCGTGACTCATATCCCAATCTTGGATAAGCACGTCACAATGACACCTATCGCTTTTACTATCGCACGAATAATGGACGCCCCTACGGAGAGAGAGTTCGCTTAGGTGAATTCCACAAAGGAAGTCACAAGATAAAGGCTCGGTACCAAATTCTATAGTTGAATTTTTAACTCACGAAGTTCAATAGAGCCATTTGATATGAGATTTTAGAAATGAGTTTTGTCACAGGGTTCAAAGTCGATACAAAATTTAATATCGAGCTTTGGGAGTAAGCCAAGAAATTCTTCAGAAATACGTCGGGAAAAATCAATAACAACAGAATATTATTCAAATCGACGTGTCTTTATTCAAATCCATAACATGGACTAAGAAAATTTGACATCCGTAATAAACGAATGACTTCATGGCTTGATATGAAAATGTTTGACTACAATGGTTCGATTGCTTGAATTGAATAACAAAGTTGCTTAGGAATATGAAAACTAACAACCTTACGTAAAATAATCAATTTCGGCATGATGAGTAGTTAACCTTAAAATCACATCAAAAACAAATATCTCTATAGAAATAAGGTTAACGTGTAATGTGATAGTGCCAACTGAATCAAGCAAGATTTATAAATAGTGGATGTGATGAAAGTTTCTCCTAACGGAGTTTCCACAGATAGGTCAAAGTCTAATTTCTCCGGAGTCAAGTTTAAACATTGAGCGCAAGTAAGAGAGATAAAAGAATGGGTAGAACCGATATCTAGTAAGGTATATACTTCGCAAGAATTTATAATTAACTAACCTGCTAACGTTCGAAGTTCCTCGCATTTTGACCGGCCACAACAAACGCTCTTCCGGAATCGTTGACTTTGACTTTTCGGGACATCCTTTTGAGTCACCATTCTCATTTGGATTGGGTTTCGATATCGCATAATCTCGAAGCGATATGTCCTTCTTTTCCACAATTATAGCATACCTTAAACCTGTTGTAGGCGGTTTGATGATATGTCCTCTTTTCCGCATTTGTAGCATATGAATGGGTGGTCGTTCTCCTCCCTTAAAACTAGTTGCTACACGGCTACCGACGCCTTCACATGGTCGTTGTTGAATCTCCTCTTTTTAAAATCTCCTCCGACTCGCTTCTTCTATTTTCATGGCCACGATTACCACCAGAGTGGTTACCGCCTTTGTCTCGTATTCTTCTTTCTCCATTTGGTTATCGTTATTTCGATGATCGCTATCTTGGTATGATCCTCGGTTATGGTCCCTTGGTTGAACGTACTCGTTATCTCGCTTCTAACAACCGAGCCCCGCTGACAACATCGAATAGAGAGAAAATTTATGAGAAATGAGATATCGACGTATGTCGGGTTTCAAACCTCTCGTAAACATCCGCGTCACACGTTCCTCATTCTCCACCAAATGAGGTGCAAACTCGGATAACTCCATGAACTTCGCCTCGTCGGGACACCGTCGCCATGTTATTCGCTTCTAGTCTAATAAACTCCACTTCCTTCATATACGACGAATACTTTCGTGGAAGTACTTGTCATTAAACCTGCTTTTCAAACGTCTCCCATGACATGCTGAAAGCAAATTTGGATGGGTACGCTCACGATTCCCACCGATGATCGCGCTTTCGCCACGGAACATAAAGGTGGCGAATGGAACTTTCTATTCCTCTGTGCATCCCAAGACATCGAATATCTTGGTAATTTGTTTGACCCACGCCTCCGCCTTTAATCGGATCCCGCTTTCCCCGAGTCGGTGGTCCCAACTCTTTGAATCGCTTGCATTTGTGACCACCCGTGAATTGCTATCATTTTCTCTCAGTATTTTGAACACGAGTCTCCCTAAATCGATTTTGCATGAACTGTAAAAAGCTTCTAAACATCCCCCGTTCATCATCGCTTTCGGTGGTGTTGTTCACGGGAGGAACATTGCGACTGTTGCAGACGTTCTCCTCGTTGGTAAGTACAGCATCTCCACGGGCCTCATTTACTCCATTGTTAATATTCTCAATCGACATTCTCAAATATCGTCATAAAACAAGGGTTAATTAAGGAAATCAATATATCACATAATATCCCTATATATCGACCTAACTAACAAATAAGCTTAGGTAGGACACACTAGCGAAGGATTTACTCTCTCTCCCTCCTAGTTCTATTCCCGATCTCCGCCAGAGATCATATCCCTAAGCTCGATATTAACTGTGATGCCCCCAAAATAGGTATACACAACACCCATTCCGAGTCGCCAAATACATGGTACAAAAAAAGCAAACTACAACTTCAATAATACAAATGTCGTGTGAAATACGACAATATATCTTAATGAGTTTAAATATAATATTGTCTTCTAGACAATATCTATACTCAAATAAATCCCCATCATAATTATTGATTCATTATTTTACAAAATGGTGAGGACTACTAAACAACTCTCTCTAGAACCTTCATTCCATACCCCACTAGTACTACTCGCTACATTCTCGCCTCCCGAGAAGAAAAATGGAACAACAAGGAAAAGGGTGAGCTCAACTAGCCGGTAAAGAATAATATTATGACTAAGATAATATACAACAAATTATCGTTAGTCTTCAACAGGAAAAATCGATAGAATACAATAGACAACAAGTTTCGGATCAATATTCGCGTGAAATAATAATTCATAGAAGAGTTACGTGAGAGAATGAAATCTACTATAATCTATGAATTTAACGGTCCATCATCAATATTTTATCCCTCGTAACATCAATCAATATGCATCGGAATCAAATATTCATCTTTGCACTACTGAGCCAAAGATATTCATCGATTGGTCATGTTCATTTAAACACTGTTCATCTTTGCACTCACTGGCCAAAGATATTCTTCAAGAAATCATTCATCTTTGCACTACTGAGCCAAAGATATTCAATAATATCATCATTTAAGGCGAGGATGATGAAAATATTTTAAAAAAGCGAATCCGGTGAAACAAAATGACAAGGATTAAGGATTAAAGATTCGTACTTGGTTTTATCCACGCCCAAAAAATACCTCAAAAATAATCATAGTGGTGTAAAATTCAAGAATGATCAAAACATGGATACAATCGAGTTAGTATCCGAATAGATATTTTGGACAAAAGAAAAATTTTCATTTTTAGGTGAATAGTGCCGATATCGTGAATAATAATCAGAGTATCGTGAATAGTGCAAGTATACGTGAATAGTAACTCTCGACACCAAAAGATAGAAATTCCATAAAAAACATCTTCACGCTTCATGAATAGTACTCGTGAATAGTAACTCATGAATAAGTAACTCATGAATAGTAACTTCGTGAATAGTAACTCATGAATAGTAACCCATGAATAGTAACCCAGACATGAAAAAGTTCCAAATTTGATAAAACTTCAGATCAACATTTCAAAGATAATGATATTGAAGAAATAATATCATTACAAAAAAAATAATATCCCTTACCTCGAAAGATCAGATGTACTTAAATTAAAAATCAAGAATATAAGCTAAGACTTGGACTTGCACAGTATAGCAATACTCAAAGTATACTCAAAATACTCACAAGAATACGCTCGATAATATAGAGAGAAAACTTGATTTACGGTGTGATTTTCAATTCTAACCTAAGCACTTATTTATAGGAAATTGCTTAGAACACCAAAAAGTTAGAAAATTTAATAAATTAATATATATATATATATATATATATATATATATATATATCAAATTCATACGCCAACCTTAGAATTCAGATCCTAGCATTTCCCACATGCCACCTTCTAGAAAAAAATGATAAAAAACGTTTTTCATAAAATAAATAATTAAAACTTACAAAAATCAATTATTTCTGAGCTTCAGAACTTCAATAATTCATAATAAATAGCCCTTTCATCAGAAAATTCGAATCTTGCAAGTTTTTATAGGAAATTCAATTTCTACAACTTTGCGGAAGAAAGTTTTTCCAAATTGCAAATAGAAATTGATCAAATCCACAAACCAAGCGATTTTTATGAGTTATAATCAAATTTCGGTCAATAAATGGGGTCCACCGACATGTTTAACATGTTTTAAACATTTATTGCAACAAAAATACTCTTCCTCCTCGTATACTCATATATCCCACATTCGTTGTAAAAATATCACCGTTAATATATTATTAAAATAATATATTTAAATGAATTATTTTATCGAAAAAGATAAAATATTAATTTTCAACAATTGTCATTTTAAAATTTTCTCCATCTATATCCACATAAAATCAATATTTTCCTCATCATATAAATCAATAATTAATTATTCACAAATAATATTACGAGAATCACAATATTGACAACCAGTGCGGTTCAGGAAAGAGGGGCTTTCAATAAGAATTTCTTCTTCTTGGCAGCGCAATTAGGTGACCAAACCTCTCCTTAGACGTAACTTTCTAGACATTGCCAATAATGTTATCTAATAATATTATTCGAGATAATATGAATTATTGCCGATAATGAAAGATCTTGTGTAATGACAATTATCAAACAACAAAGAATATAAAATATCAACGCAGCAATTATTAACTCAATAAAATCTTTGATAAGTAATTATCGTGTAACCATTATTGAGTAGTGCCTTCTTACGTAAGAATCAATAATTGGTGCAATACTGGTGCTCTTCTTGTTCAACAATGGCGTATTAGTGTGTTTTAACCACCGGTATATTCAACAAGATGATACTTGAATAACAACTTCTGCAGTTATTTAAAAACAACTTATATTTGTCGTTTTCTTCATCCAATCACTTTCCGTTATGGGGCCCACACATGGGGCTGCGTCGTCATGCGAATATTCCCCGACGATCTGAATATTCCACGACCAAACGAATATTCCCAAGCGATAATGAATATTTTATAACCACTTGCTTATTTTGAAATATTTGCATATTTAACCCTTAACTATCCACATTAATCAAATCAACCCTTACTATTTCAAAATAATAAATAAAGGAAATTCCTTTTTATTTAAAAATTTTTAGGGTCTTACAACATCCCTCCTTATGAAATTTTGTCCTCGAAATTGACGACGCACTGGTGTTTTGAAAAGGTGAGGATACCTCGCTTTCATTTCCGTTTCCAACTCCCGGTCATTTCCTCTATAGCATGATTCCTCCACAAAACTTTAACTTGTGGTATAACCTTTCTTGGCGTAGGACATGCTCCTTCCTATCCAACATCTTTGTGGTACCTCCTCATATGTTAAGTCTTGGCTATCTCGTCCGGTTCTAACTCAATAACGTGGTTGGGTCTTTCACATATTTACTGAAATACGAGATATGTGAAACACATTATGAACACGAGACATACTCGGGAGGTAACGCAAGTCTATAGGCTACATTTCCTACTCGGTCAAGAATTTGAAATGGACCAGATAAATCGTGGATTGAGCTTTCCTCTCTTCCCAAATCTTGTAACTCCCTTCCATGGAGCAACTCGCAACAATATTAAATTCCACGTCCTTTCGATGAAGATCCGCATAACTCTTTTTGTCGATCTTGTGCCGTTTGTATATCGTTGTCGAATCATTTGGATCTTTTCGGTAGTCATACGTATTTAACTTTCGGGTCCCAACAATGTTGCTTCACCCACCTCATCCCAACATATTGGAGAACGACATTTTTGTCCATATATAATGCTTGAATGGAACCATGCCTATATTTGTTTAATAACTATTATTGTATGAGAATTCCACCAATGGCAAGTACTTATCCCAACTTCCTTTGAAATCTAGGACACAGAGTTTTAATATATCTTCAAGAGTTTGAGTAGTCCTTTTTGATTGCCCATCCGTTTGAGGATGGTATGCCAAAGCCGAATCGTAAATTGTGCCCATAGCTTTCTAACCCAAAATCATGAAGTGAATCTTGGGTCACGATCTAAAACTATGGATCTTGGCATGCCATGCAATCTCACAATCTCATTTACATTACATACGAGAAAGACGTTCAAGGAATAAGTCTCTCGATATCGGTAAGAAATGAGCGAGACTTTGGTTAATCTATCAACAATAACCCAAATAGCATTGATGTCTTGAGAAACCCGCGAGGAAGACCCAGAACGAAATCCATAGTAATGTGTTCCCACTTCCATTAGGAATCTCAAGTGGTTGCAACGGACCCTTAGGTACAAGATGCTCGCCTTTACACGTTGGCAAGTTAAACACATCGAGATAAACTTTGCAATCTCTCTCTTCATATTGTTCCACCAAAATGTATGTCGAAGATCACGATACATTTTAGTACTTCCGATGGATGGATTGTATTGTGTGCCTCCATCATAATCTTGTTCTTCAAATCGAGTCGTTAGGAACACAAAGTCTAGAGTGGACTCAAGTATTCCTTCTTCATCAATTCTCGCTTAGGAATAGCTCCTTCTTGTACTTTCTTCTTCATACGCATCGATTTCGGGTCGGTGGCTTGAGCAACCTTAACTTTTCTTATTAAAGTTGGCTCTGTCGTATACTTGACATCATCGCTTTTCGTTCCGCATATAATCTTCTACTCATCGCGTCAGCAACCACGTTCGCTTTTCCAGGATGGCATGATCAGAACATGTGCTGAAATGAGTCTCCTCTTGAGTTCTTCGAAGCTCTTCCCACATTCCTTGCTCCATTCGAATTTTGTATCTCTACGAGTCAATTTGCGTTAATGGAATAGCGATTCGAGAATATCCTTCAACGAATCTCCGATAATAACCAACTAAGCCTAGAAAGCTACGTCTTTCGATAACTGACTTAGGTTGCTCTCAACTGTGACTCATATCCCAATCTTGGATAGCACGTCACAATGACACCTATCAGTTTACTATCGCACGAATATGACGTCCCCTATAGAGAGTTCGGCAGGTGAATTCCACAAAGGAAGTCACAAGATAAAGGCTCAGTACCAAATTCTATAGTTGAATTTTAACTCACGAAGTTCAATAGAGCCATTTGATATGAGATTTTAGAAATGAGTTTTGTCTAGGGTTCAAAGTCGATACAAAATTTAATATCGGGCTTTGGGAGTAAGCCAAGAAATTCTTCAGAAATACGTCGGGAAAAATCAATAACAACAGAATATTATTCAAATCGGCGTGTCTTTATTCAAATCCATAACATGGACTAAGAAAATTTGACATCAAGTAATAAACGAATGACTTCATGGCTTGATATGAAAATGTTTGACTACAATGGTTCAATTGCTTGAATTGAATAAATGAGTTGCTTAGGAATATGAAAACTAACAACCTTACGAAAATAATCAATTTCGGCATGATGAGTAGTTAACCTTAAAATCACATCAAAAACAAATATCTCTATAGAAATAAGGTTAACGGGTAATGTGATAGTGCTGACTTGAATCAAGCAAGATTTATAAAGCAGTGGATGTGATGAAAGTTTCTCCTAACGAAGTTTCCACAGATAGGTCAAAGTCTAATTTCTCCGGAGTCAAGTTTAAACGTTGAGCGCAAGTAAGAGAGATAAAAGAATGGGTAGAACCGATATCTAGTAAGGTATATACTTCGCAAGAATTTATAATTAACTAACCCGTGCTAACTTCGTTCGGGTTCCTCGCATTTTGACAAGTCACAACAAACGCTCTTCCCAGAATCGTTGACTTTGACTTTTCTGGGACATCCTTTTGAGTCACCATTCTCGCTGGATTGGGTTTCGATATCGTACAATCTCGAGCGATATGTCCTTCTTCTTTCCACAATTATAGCATACCTAAAAGCTGCTGTGGGCGGTTTGGGTGATATGTCCCTCTTTCCGCATTTGTAGCATATATAATGGGTGGTCGTTCTCCTCCCTTAAAACTAGTTCTCTGCACGGCGTCTTCACATGGTCGTTGTTGAATCTCCTCTTTTAAAATCTCCTCCCGACTCGCTTCTTCTATTTTCATGGCCACGATTACCACCAGAGTGGTTACCGCCTTTTGTCTCGTATTCTTCTTTCTCCATTTGGTTATCGTTATTCGATGGCTGCTATCTCTTGGTATGATCCTGGTTATGGTCCTTGGTTGACGTACTTTCGTTATCTCGCTCTAACAACTGAGCCTGTTGACAACATCCGAATAGAGAGAAAATTTATGAGAAATGAGAGATCTTGGCGTATGTCGGGTTTCAAACCTCTCGAAACATCCGCGTCATCGTTCCTCATTCTCCACCAAATGAGGTGCAAACTGGATAACTCATGAACTTCGCCTCGTCTTTGGGACACCGTCGTATGTTATTCTCGCTTCTAGTCTAATAAACTCCACTTCCTTCATATGCCGAATACTTTCGGGGAAGTACTTGTCATTAAACTGCATTTCAAACGTCTCCCATGACATCTTTGAGTGCAATTTGGATGGGTACGCTTCATGATTCCCACCGATGTCTGCCTTCGCCACGGAACATAAAGGTGGCGAATGGAACTTTCTATTCCTCCGTGCATCCCAAGACATCGAATATCTTGGTAATTTGTTTGACCCACGTCTCGCCTTTAATCGGATCCGCTTTCCCTGCATTCGGTGGTCCCAACTCTTTGAAGCGCTTGTTGTGACCACCCGTGAATTGCTATCATTTCCTCCTGTATTTTGAACACGAGTCTCCTAAATCGATTTTGCATGAAGCGCAAAAAGCTTCTAAACATCCCCGTTCATCATCTCGCTTTCGATTGGTGTTGTTCACGGGAGGAACATTGCCCGACTGTTGCACGTTCTCCTCGTTGGTAAATCTGAGGCATCTCCACGGTCTCATTTACTCCATTGTTAATATTCTCGATCGACATTCTCAAATCTTGTCATAAAACAAGGGTTAATTAAGGAAATCAATATATCACATAATATCCCTATATCTTGACCAACTAACAAATAAGCTTAGGTAGGACACACTAGCGAAGGATTTACTCGTCTCTCTCCTCCTAGTTCTATTCCCGATCTCCGCCGGAGATCATATCCTAAGCTCGATACCAAGCTGTGGACGCCCCCAAAATAGGTATACACAACACCCATTCACGAGTCGCCAAATACATGGTACAAAAAGCAAACTACAACTTCAATAATACAAATGTCGTGTGAAATACGACAATATATCTTGTGAGTTTAAATATAATATTGTCTTCTAGACAATATCTATACTCAAATAAATCCCCATCATAATTATTGATTCATTATTTTACAAAATGGTGAGGACTACTAAACAACTCTCTCTAGAACCTTCATTCCATACCCGACTAGTACTCGCTACATTCTCGCCTCACGAGAAGAAAAATGGAACAACAAGGAAAAGGGTGAGCTCAACTAGCCCGAAAAAGAATATTATGACTAAGATAATATACAACAAATTATCGTTAGTCTTCACGAGGGAAAAATCGATAGAATACAATGATAAACAACAAGTTTCAGATCAATATTCATGGTGAAATAATAATTCATAGAAGAGTTACGTAGAGAATGAAATCTACTATAATCTATGAATTTAACGATCCATCATCAATATTTTATCTGTAACATCAATCAATATGCATACGGAATCAAATATTCATCTTTTGCACTACTGGGCCAAAGATATTCATCGATTGGTCATGTTCATTTAAACACTGTTCATCTTTGCACTACTGAGGCCAAAGATATTCTTGAAATCATTCATCTTTGCACTACTGAGCCAAAGATATTCAATAATATCATCATTTAAGACCGAGGATGATGAAAAATATTTTTAAAGAAAGCGAATCCAATTGAAACAAAATGACAAGGATTAAGGATTAAGGATTAGTACTTGGTTTTATCCACGCCCAAAAATACCTCAAAAATAATCATAGTGGTGTAAAATTGAAGAATGATCAAAACATGGATACAATCGAGTTAGTATCCGAATAGATATTTTGGACAAAAGAAAAATTTTCATTTTTAAATTGAATAGTCTGCAGATATTCGTGAATAATCAGATATCGTGAATAAAGTATCGTGAATAGTAACTCAGACACCAAAAGATAGAAATTCCACAAAAAACATCTTCACGCTTCATGAATAGTACTCGTGAATAGTAACTCATGAATAGTAATAATGAATAACTTCATGAATAGTAACTCATGAATAGTAACCCATGAATAGTAACCCCGAGCATGAAAAAGTTCCAAATTTGATAAAAACTTCAGATCAACATTTGACATAATGATATTGAAGAAATAATATCATTACAAAAAAAATAATATCCCTTACCTCGAAAGATCGGTACTTTAAATTTAAAAAACAGGATATAGGCTATGACTTGGACTTCAAGATCAGTATAGCAATACTCAAAGTATACTCAAAATACTCACAAGAATAAACTCGATAATATAGAGAGAAAACTTGATTTACGGTGTGATTTTCAATTCTAACCTAAGCACCCTATTTATAGGAAATTGCTTAGAACACCAAAGCGAAAATTTAATAAATTATATATATATATATATATATATATATATATATATATATATATATATATATATATATATATATATATATCAAATTCATACGCCAACCTTAGAATTCAGATCCTAGCATTTCCCACATGCCACCTTCTAGAAAGAAATGATAAAAAACGTTTTTCATAAAATAAATAATTAAAACTTACAAATATCAATTATTTTGAACTTGAACTTCAATAATTCATAATAAATAGCCCTTTCATTAGAAAATTCAAATCTCATGAGTTTTTATAGGAAATTCAATTCTCTACAACTTTTCAGAAGAAAGTTTTCCAAATTCCAAATAGAAATTGACCAAGAAATCCACAAGCAGGCGATTTTTAAATTTATAATCAAATTTCGGTCAATAAATGGGGTCCATGAGACATGTTTAACATGTTTTAAACATTTATTGCAACAAAAATACTCTTCCTCCTCAGATACTCATATATCCCACATTCGTTTTGTAAAAATATCACCGTTAATATATTATTAAAATAATATATTTAAATAAATTATTTTATCGAAAAAGATAAAATATTAATTTTCAACAATTGTCATTTTAAAATTTTCTCCATCTATATCCACATAAAATCAATATTTTCCTCATCATATAAATCAATAATTAATTATTCACAAATAATATTACAGAATCACAATATTGACAACCAGTGCGGTTCCAGGAAAGAGGGGGCTTTCCAATAAGAATTTCTTCTTACTGGCGCGCAATTAGGTGACCAAACCTCTCCTTAGACAGAACTTTCTAGACATTGCCAATAATGTTATCTAATAATATTATTCGGATAATATGAATTATTGCCGATAATGAAAGATCTTGTGTAATGACAATTTTGAAACAACAATGAATATAAAATATCAACGCAAAGAATTATTAACTCAATAAAATAATTGAGCGGTAATTATCGTAACCATTATTGAGTAGAATTGCCTTTACGTAAGAATCAATAATTGGTGCAATCTGGTAGGTGTCTTCTTGTTCAACAACGCGTATTAGTGTGTTTTAACCACCGGGTATTCCAACGAAGATTAACTTGTAATAACTACGCAGATTATTTAAAAACAACTTATATTTGTCGTTTTCTTCATCCAATCGCTTTCAGTTATGGGCCCACACATGGTCAGTTTCTTGGTCAATACGAATATTCCCGACGAAGCGAATATTCCACGACCAAACGAATATTCTAAAGCGATAATGAATATTTTATAACCACTTGCTTATTTTGAAATATTTGCGTATTTAACCCTTAACTATCCACATTAATCAAATCAACCCTTACTATTTCAAAATAATAAATAAAGGAAATTCCTTTTTATTTAAAAATTTTTCGGGGTCTTACAGTTTTAGCCAATACACCCTTCTTCTTGAAAATTATTTTTCCTTGGTGGATCACCTCTAGAGGCTATACACTTGGGTGGCTAACATTGATCAAAGGAAGGAATCTACCCGGAGATTCAAGGAGATCGCGGAGAAGTAGGAAGTGAACTTGTACCTGTGGAAGTTCGTAACTACAAGGGTATGATTCCATAACTTCTCGTTCTTCGTTTTAATTAATAATATGAATAAAGGATGATCTGTGTAATTGGTTTATGAAAAATTTTAAAATCTGATTTTATTTTGCTTCTGCTATTTTTTGCAATTTGATTGCTACTTTGATTTTCGCAAAACCTTACATTGACATCAGAGCCAAACTTTATGTGAATTATTAATTTTTTTGATTCCATATTTGTATGAATATATATTTATAATAATTTATTGGGCATAATTTGTTGTATAAAATTATTTATTTATTTTTATGAAAAAGAAATTCCATTCGTGAAGAATGTTATAAATTGACCAATTTATTGATCCATTCATGATGGCAATTTTTACATTCGTGGAATTTGATTTGGCATGGATATTGTTAACGCCAAGATCTTCTGCCACATCCCAATCACGCATGACGCTCTGATCCTGCATACTAAACACAGTCAACACCAAAAGCTTGACGACTTCGACTGTCGGGGGATAGCTCAGGCGTGAGAGTCAGTACAGGTGATCACAAGGGTTAACAATGGAGGATAAAATATCTAGTGTATTGAGAGAGATAAAATTATCAGTTACCTTTACTTAGAAGACTTCCTTGTTATGTTATACTCTCTAGCACGGTTTACCGTGCCACCCACTACTGTCTGACACAGCCCCCTGATCCTGATGGTTTCTGCCGACTACACACAGCCCACCCACTACCTGTGGTCACTGTTTTCCACCGCCGTCCATCCTCGGATCCCATCCACATTAATGCATGACAGATATATCAGTCAACCATCATGCTTTTTCATCATTACCGGTCAAAGATGGAGATATTTAATATCTAATGGGTAAGCCCACTAACCCGATCCAGTACTATAAGGATTGATCAAGGATAATACAATGACTGGGCCCAATAACTCTAATGTCCATTAATGATGACTTGGTGAACTGACCAAATAAAGGTCCATAAAGGCCCAATCCATTCGGCCCAATAAGTGAAATATCATGACCCAACATTGCCCCCTAGTTTTTTTATTAAACAGAATGTTTAATGGAAAACTATAAATGGTCCATGATATGAAGAATCTGATAGGATCAAAAAAGGCCCAAACTGACATCCACCAAGGCCCAAACGGTAAAAAATCAGAATAATAAGGTAGGTAGATTAAAACTGGAAGTCCAATACGAAAGGCCCAATCTGGTAAATACTTGAGACTTCTCTTGGACGCTACCCTTCCAAATTTGTCATAATGGATAACAATTAAATGTACCGCCCTTGAGTCTCGTGCAACTGTCAATATAAAAGGTAAATTTCCCCCAAATTAACGGCTTTACCTGTAAATTTGAATTTCAGACGCTTTACCTTTCCTCTCTTCTCCTTCGAACTCTCTTCCCTTCTCTGCAAAATCTTAACAATGGTGGTCCTAAATTCGAATCAGAATTCTCCTCTTCGTGTAACCCCAATCAATACTGTTCCACCCAATCCCAGCCCTAATAAAGAGGCTTCGAGTTCAAACCCCAAAGCTGCAACTCCTGGTAAGAATCCATCAACGAAACCCCTCCCTAACCCCTCTGCATTCTATAGGAGTAAGGAACATTATGCCCATGCCAACACTCCGTCGACATTTACTGAAATCGATCTGAAGAGGATTCGAACTCGTTGTCACATCCCGGACACTCATCTGGTGAGAGCCCCTAGGTCCGAAGAATGAGTGTATCAACGGCCGGAAGGATGGACATCCGTTCCAGTGACAATTCTTGAGAAGGGGGTGATTCCCTCTTCATGCTTTTATAGTAACCCTCCTAGGGTTTATAGGTGTTGGGTTTTCTCAACTAGTGCCAAACTCATACATTCACATTTTGGCCTACGTCGCATTCTGTCATGAATTAGGTGTTGAGCCTACTCTCGATTTCTTCTTTACTGTCTACAAAATCGGTCAGTCTCGAGAAAAAGGATTCAAAGCCTTGAGCAAGCAACCACCAAAGACAAGTAAAAAATTCGAGAGACGCTCTTTGGTATCTACTCCTTCCAGTAACAGGGGATGACACGAAAAATGGTTTTTCATAAAGGGACCAGAGATTGCTTCCCTGCCAAACTGGGCTATGGATGAGAAGATATCTGCTGACTTCAGGGATATTCTTGAAGAACGTGAAGCGGAAATGATAGAATTCTTCGATAATTTCCCGAAGGAGGAGTGGAACTACGGACTTCTATCCAAGCAGGCATGGTTATATGACCATAAACGTAAGTATTGATTTGTCTTATATATACAAATATTTGAAAATTTATGTGATGTGAATTCTAATATATGATTATTTGCTTTATGCAGTATCTCTGATCAGACCGAACTCCTCCGAAATAAAAGAATTCAAAGATTTCCTGTCTGGAAAATCTTCAGAAGTTGTTAAAACTCCTCTGATAGAAGCTTCTCCTGAAGAAAACCCACCCCTTGTTGAAACTCAAGTAGATGAACCAGAAGCTGATGATCTCATTCAACCAGAAGAAACCTTCCAGCCACGACGAAAAAAGAGAGCTGTTCGCAAACCCCGATTAATCCCCACTCCAACTTCTCCTAAACCCACCCCAGAAATTGAGACCATCCCAGAGCCTAAAACTATCCCAGAACCTTCACCAACTACCAACCTAACTTCTGGCTGAGGGAGTCTACTCGATCTTCCTGTAGACGATCGAAAATGACTCCTTCGAGTCAAAAAATTAAGAACCAAAGTTACCCCTTTGACAACCGAAGAGCTCAGAGTACCTCCTCCTTCATCTGATCTTCCTCCAATAGTTCCCATTGAAATTCAAGTATCCGATGATGAAGAACCAACTGAGCCCATCCCATCATTATCTCGAAAAAGAAAACGACCATCTGATAGCTAGCCAAGTTCAGCTTTTTCCCCATCACCACAACATGAAACCGTTCCACCCCGGTCTCCATCACCTGAAAATATCTATGCAGACCCCTCACCAATCAGTGAATAAACAGTACCTTCTCCTGAATGACCCATACCTTCTCCTTCTAGATCGTCACCTCATGAATTTTAGAATGATTCTATGGCATCACCGACCTTCTGGCCTCGATATAATGCCAATTTCCCCTTCCATCTCTTCAATGCCTTCGTCCGGGATACCGACGATCACAAGTTTGGCGACCGCTCGATCGGGGATCTGCTCGATGAGGGCATGAGTTATATAGCACAGGTAAATTCATTTTCTCAATCCTCATACTTCTTATCATGCTTAAGATTATATATCTGAAATTGATTGATTAATACTGAATATGTTCAGGCCAATGTTGTTTTTGGGCGTTTACGTCCTAAATATGTTGAATCGGAAGCTGCAGAAGAAGCTGCAAGGAAAGAGAATGCTATTCTACAGTCGGCTTTGGCGAGGGAGAGGCACGAATGAGATATTGAAAAATTCAATAATGGTCATCTTCAGCGGGATTTGGATTAGACCAAAGAGGAATTGAAGGCCCTCAAAGAAGAGTTAAAGGTGACCAAGGCCAGCCAGCAAGATATGACCAATATGAACGCCGACCTCGTTGTCAAGAACGAAGTTCTAAAGGCCAATAATGAAGAGTTTGCTATAGCCAATCAAAGTTTGGCAATCTGAGTTGATAATCTTGATGAAGGTCGTGAAGATAAGAGAGGCACTTGGTCGACGCAGAAAGCTTCAAGATAAGCTGAAGGCCTTGAAGGAGCTGGGTCCTCCTTTGAGCGAAGAACTGTGCAAGCGATAGAGGACTAAGCATCTGGGCCTCTAATGAATTGAATGTAGAAATTTCAAGGTCTACTCCAAGGCTACGAGGTTTGTCAAGTCGAGGCAAGGAAAAGCAAATCGCTATGACTCAATTAGATCCGTACCCTTTCGACTCTTAGGATGGCGAGGATAATGCCTCAAGTGAATATTTCTATTTTCTTTGGAATTGTTAAGAATTTTTGTAAGAATTTCTATCTTTATGTAATCGGTTGAACTATTAATGAAATTGCAGCTTTCTTTATCATGACTTCTACATAATTCGTTTCTTGTCAATAATTCAGTATCAATCAACGTGAAAAATGTATAAGATTCCTGTGAACTTAACTTAAATTATGAATCGAACAAGTCATATAACAGTTAAGTTGAAGAATAATACTGAACATAGTGAACTGAACTGAATGAACCGAACTCAACACTTGAATAAAATAAAGTAATGCATACTTATCATTTCCGAAGTGTGAGATAGATTAGGCATAAGGTGAATTCGGCTGATCCTCCTTGCACCATCAAGATCTTGTTTAACACTCGGGGTAAAACAAGTATATAAAGACATTTGTTTACCACTTGGGGTAGAACAATTTCATAAGGACCATGGAATTTGTTTACCACACGGGGTAAAACAAGTTTATAAGGACACACCAAACAATAAGGCTACTATCGAATGGTCAGCGAGTCCGACCGAACCTCCTTACTTCGGTGCATATTGTTTACCACTCGCGGTAAAACAATATTAAAAGGACTATGGAATTTGTCTACCACACGGGGTAGAACAAACCCATGAGGACACTCCTATCGATAAGGCTACCATTGAATGGTCAGCGAATCCACCCCGTCCTCCTTACACTAATGAAGTTTGCCTACCACGAAGGGCCTGACAAATTCATAAGGACCACCTGGCAAAAAGGCTACCATCGAATGGTCAGCGAGTCTCCCCCGTCCTCCTTACACCATTATGAAATTAGGACCAATAGGAAGAAGATCAATTGTGAAAAAAATGAATCTTTTATTGATGACGATCTAATATTTACAGACTTCTGGGATACTGACTCGATCTTTACTGAAAATACTTCCGAAGCCTGCCAGCATGCCAAGTGTTCTTGATCTCGGATCCGTCCAATGCCTTCAACTGATAAGTTCCTGGCTTCGGAACTTCAATTACTTCATATGGTCCTTCCCAGTTTGGCATCAGCTTTCCCATGTTTTGAGGTGTAGATGCTTCGACATCCCTGAGGACGAAATCTCCCACTTCAAATCTCTGAAGCTTTACCCCCTTATTATAATGTTTGGCTATTCTCCGTTAATAGGCTGCCAATTTGATCAAAGCCACCTCTCTGACTTCTTCTAACAGATCCAAGTTGACCTTCAGCCCTTCATCATTGTAGATCTCTTTGAACTGACTAACCCAAAGACTGGTGGATCCAATCTCAACAGAGACCAAGGCATCAGTGCCATAAGCCAATCTGAAAGGTGAGTCCCCCATAGTAGTCCTCGGCGTAGTCCGATAAGCCCATAACACGCTGAAAAGCTCTTTAGGCCATCTCCCCTTACTTCATTTAGTCTGCGCTTGATCCCATTCAGCAACGTTCTATTGGTCACCTCTACCTGCCCGTTCGACTGTGGATGAGCCACCGAAGTCTTTCTATGCTGAATTCCCAACTCCTTCAGAAATCCTTCAAACTTCGAACCCACGAACTGGCGTCCGTTGTCCAATATCACCACCTTAGGAATGCTGAAACGAAACACTACTGACTCCTTTATGAACTTCAGGCATTCTTGTTCCGTTATCAACCGAAGTGGCTTCGCTTCTACCCATTTGGTCGTATAATCGATGGCAACTATAACAAAATTGACCTGACCTTTAGCTTTTGGCAATGGACCCAGTATATCTACCCCCCAAACAACAAAGGATATAGGAGATAAGATCGAGTATAGCTCTTTTAGTGGCTGATGTGGGATCGGACTGTTGAGCTGACATTTCTCACACTTCTTCACATACTCCGTAGCTTCCTTGAAGATTGTAGGCCAGTAGAATCCCTGTCGAAGTACTTTGTAAGCTAATGACTTAGCAGCCATATGGTCGTCACAAATACCCTCGTGAACCTCCCGAAGAGCATATTCAGCTTTGGACGGGGCCAAACACTTTAACAATGGTGACGAAAATGCCCTTCGATAAAGATCCCCATCAATAAGAATGAAGTTGGCACTCTTGTACTTGATCTTCTCTGCCAGCATCTGATCCGAAGGAAGGACACCATCTGCCAGATATTCAATATAAGGAGTCATCCAACAGTTAGAACGTTCAATGCACATCACCACTTCATGCTGGATACTCGCCTGCTGCAGAACCTCCAAATAGACTGATCCATCAAAAACGTTAGCATCCGTAGTGGCCAGCTTTGACAATGCATCGATAATAGAATTGTCATTACGCTCTATACCCTGAAACTCATAGGAGACGAAATACTAAAACCAGTCTTTCAACTCTGCCAAATACTTGATCATTCTCGCTCCACGAGCTTCATAATCCCCGGACACTTGCTTGACGACCAGCTAAGAGTCACTATAAATGATTAACTTCTGAACCTCTAGACTCTTTGCTAATTGGACCCCCGCTAGCACTGCTTCGTATTCATCCTCGTTGTTCGTTGCTCTGAACCCAAATCTGATGGCCTGCTACACTTTAAATCCCTCCGGACTTGTCAAAATAATCCCCGCTCCACTGACGTCCAAAGTAGAAGACCCATCTGCATAGAGAGTGCACGAGTTCTGACCATGCTGAAGAACTACAACTGCTCGATCGGACGTTTCGGCTCCTAGCAACTCGACATCTACTTTGGAGAACGAACACTCCACCATGAAATCAGCCAAGGCTTGACCTTTGATAGCAGTTCGGGGATGATATTCAATAAAAAAATTGGGACAACTCCATAAATCTACGCCGCTAATCTCCCCGAAACTTCTGGTTTGCTCATCACCTTCTTCAACGGTTGATCCGTATAAACTACCAGGAGCCGACCTTGAAAATATTGCCTAAGCTTTCGACTAGCAATTATCAAAGCAAAGGCAAATTTCTCAATGTTCGGTACTGGTTTCAAAGATCTCTCGAACGTGGTCGACGTAATAGATCGGATGCTATTTTCCCCCCATTTCTCGAACAAAAAAATGACTCCCACCTTGCCAACGAACTAGCTGCCAGATATAAGTACAAAGTCTCAGCAGGAGCAGGTTTCACCAATAAAGGAGCTGAAGATAAATACGTCTTTATACCTTGAAAGGCATCTTCACACTCCGAAGTCCACTGGAAAGTCTTTCCATTCTTCGGTCCCTTCAAAGTGTTAAAGAACGGTAAGCATCTTTCTGCCAATTTGGACATGAATCTCCGCAAAGCTGCAATCCTCCCGGTCAAATGTTGAACATCTTTGAATGACTGAGGAGTCTTCATATATATATATATATTTACATTCTATTAGGCATGGAGATCACTTCTTGGCCATTTACCACTTATATATATATGTGTGTGTGTGTGTGTGTGTGTGTGTGTGTGTGTTTGTGTGTGTGTGTGTGTGCGCGATCAACTGCCATGAAGTAAACTCTAGGTAGGAGAAAATGTGTATATATATATATATTTATAGCTTTTGTATATATATATAACTTCTTACAGCTTTCATATATACTGCATCATCATGTGAGCCTAAGAATCATGTGATCACAGATTCAATTCTTGAATCTAGATTCGGTTCCCGTGATGGACATTTTCGACTATAACCAGCTTGTAAATTATTCATGGTGTTTGAATTTTCTTAGACAACTTACATGCCCACAAGGAGTTTGGCACTACTTTATACATTATTTTCTCGAAGATGCTTCATATCTCGAAGATAAGAGAAATCTAGACAAACACATAATAAAATAGAAGTATCAAATGCCTCAATTACTATTGAGCACAAGGGTTTGAAAACCCTCTTTTTCTAAACATCATTGCTATATCTTGTTACAACTGAACTTTTATACAAAATTCAAACCCTTTGTATATAGGTGCAAACGAGGCATAACACTACTTCCAGATAATTGCACAGTGACCCACATACACACACACACATGCACACATTCAGATAGATGTTTAAATTGAAAAGTGGTGGTCACCATGGTAACAAGGATGTCAGGGGGTTCCTAACACCTTCCCTTCACATAATCAAGCCCCCGGACCCTAATGAATCTCAATTTTATAGACCTGTCAAGCACTGTTACATCACTAGGTCAATGTGCAAACCTTTTCTCGGTTGAGTTGGTGCAATAATTTAAAAATACCAACTGGTGACTCTTATAGTCCAAATCATCGATATATACATGTCGGACCTTTTCAACTTATTTTTTTAAATAAATCTCACCTAACATGAGAACACCAAAAGACAAGAACAGAAATGGACAAATAAAAATCCCGATGTCGATAGGTGGCGACTCTGCTGGGGACATCCAGTAAGAGGGCTTAAGCTGCTATTCAAAGCTTTTCAAAACATTTTATCTGCTTGTGTGTGGATGTTGCATTTACATTTGAATGAATGTGTATGAATACATTTACTTATTGCATTCAGTACTTTGCACTATATCTGCCTGTGATATTAGTGCTTCGCACATGTCATCATTTCCATACGATAAGACGCGTTGTATGTGAATGTATGTTGTGTGGTCCCTCCACTAGGAGGCTATCTTGTTGGTGTTTGATTACTGGACTCGTAGGGAGACTAATTCCAACGAGGCTGAGGAAAGGCACCACCCATATTCGCTCCAGTTGAAAGACCATATTAACTTCCCGTCAAGTAAATTGCGAGGATCTGGGAACCTTCATGCCAAAAAGTCACAAGAGTAACCAAAGATAGGTCAGCCTTTGATAAACCCAACGCGGAAGGAAGTCTCTTTATATCTTCCCATTTCAAATTACTTGTAATTGTAATTACTTATAATTCATTTCTATGTCAAGCTCAATGTAATGGAAAATATGAAGGAATATGTGTACATGCATTCCCTTTTATATAAAAAACACGACATGCTTTATCTTGTTAAAATTGACATCCGTTTTGTAGGATAAATACTCCCAAGACGGACACATCGAATAACATGTAACTTTTTTACATTCCTTAAGACTAAACTACATAAGTCTTTTTATAGGGAAGCAATTGGTCCTGTTACCCATTCTAAGTCCAAAAAGGCAACAAGCCTACATCCAAGCATGGCTACATCTGGCAAGTCTAATCCTACTCCTGTCTCTCGTGAGGAGTTCGAAGGATTAAGCAACCAAATTATAGAGTTGGCTGTTCTGCTCAAAGAACTACACAAGTCCACTCAGGGTCCACAAATACCCATACATACAGAATCCTCTGCACATGGAGGAACCCAGGGTCTAGACAAAGAAACTCTAGTACTTGAGTCTCAATTGGACAAAACCAACAAAACCCCTGAAATCACCCATCTCAAAGAAGATCCCGACACCATTGATATCAGGAATAAAGTCCTTCAAATGGAAGAGACCATTCAGTTTATTAAAGGGATTAGAGCACACGTGAGTGTTTCATATATAGACCTTTGCATATTCCTTGGTGTTAATTATCCAGAGAAGTTCAAGACTCCCGACTTTGAAAAGTATGATGGGTTGGGGGATCCTTACACACATTTAAAGGTATTCATTGGAGAACTCGGATCTTATGCCGAGGATGAAAAGCTCAGAATGCACCTGTTCCAAAAAAGTCTGACTGGAGAAGCCAGATTATGGTACACCAGATTAGACAATTCCAAGATTCATACCTGGGAGGAGCTAGCTCACGCTTTCCTTAGCCAGTACAGTTTTCAGAATCAAATGGCTCTAGACCAGTATCAAATTACCAAGGTAAATAAATAAGTCAACGAGTCATTTAGAGAGTATGCTCAAAGGTGGAGGCACCTTCATCGCTCAAGTTATTCAATCTATCTTTGAGTCGAATTAGTGATGACCTTCATAGACATTCAAGAAGCTTCTTTATATGAGAGGGTCTTAGCTAGCATAGGCAAGCCATTCTCTGAAATGATCAAACATGGAGAAATGGCTGAGATAGGATTGAAGACTGGGAAGACTAAAGACCTTGCCCCTCTAAAAGTTGTTGCTGAGCACATCCAATCTAGAAGTTATAGAAACAACCCAGGAGGGTCCATAAGAAGAAAGAGGAGGATGTTTCCTTGATACTATAAAGACAAAGAGGCAGTCAGAACATGCCTATTTATAGGAGAAATGTGACGCCCCCAAAATAGGTATTCATCACCCATCTTGAGTCTCCAGATATATGGTACATAATTCAAATACAAATTAATAATATAGCTATCGTGTAAAATACGACAAAACATAAACTGAGAGTTTTAGTAGGAATATTGTCATCTAGACAATATCCATACTCAAAGGAGTCCTCATTACATTTATTGTCACACTATTTAACAGAATAGTGAGGACTACTAATGCTATCATCTGGACCATCACTCCATTCCCCGACTAGTTCCGGCTACGTTCTCATTTCCTGAAGAGAACAATGAAAGCAAAAAGGGTAAGCTCAACTAGCCCAGTAAGAAATATTATGACTAAGATAATGCAAAATAAATTATCGTTAGCCTTCAATAGTGTTAAACTGATACAGTATAACAACATCCAGTTTAACTGCAGTGGAACAAGCAATCCATTAGAAGAGACAAGTAGAGAATAAAATCTACTATCTTCTATGATTTAAAAGGTTTTTTCATCACTTTTATCGCTGAGACCCAGCTTAATAAATAATCCACATCATCAATTCATCCCTGCACTATAGGCCAAGGATATTCTTTTAGTATCATGACCACGAATTATCCATGCACTAAGGGCCAAAGTTAATCGTGTTTTCATCAACGGTCCTGATTATGCCATAAAACAATTCATCTTTGCACCCTTGGCCGAAGAGAATCCATAGCCATAATCATACCAAAAACTGTTCATCAATGCACTACGACCAATGATGACTTTTTCCACATCATTTGTAACATTACGATCATGATTATACCGAATAATCCCTGGTCATAATCATACCAAGTCCATCTATGCACTACAGGCCACATATGACTTTCAACATAATATATACATGAGGATGATGACAATGATATAAGTAAGTATTAATCAAATGAAAACAAGGATAAATATTAAAGACTTTAAATTTATCCAAATATTATCAATCACTTAATAAACTCATAATCAAATATTATTAATATTATAATAATATTTTAATCACTTCTTAAACTTATAAACAATTTATTTTAATTGTTTACACTTTACCAAATAATGCATTTAATCATTAAAAAAATGCCATACTCATAAGATTTCATCACCAATGATCAAATCCCTTATCAAAAATCTGCATATACCTTATATAAGATTTCTAAGCCATAAAATCCTATTTACCAATTTTTAACTTCACATAACATATTTAACTCATATACTCATAACTAGTGCATTTTCATGAAAAATACCAAATCAGTCTCAAAAATATTTCTTTTCCGGGATTTAGTAGAATATAGTCCCATATTGACAATATATTTTTCTCGGAATTTTTAAATTTCATTTACTATTTTTCATAAATCAATTTCTAATTAATTCCTTAAGAAATTAGCTACCTCAAGTTTAACTCCAGAAATTCCCAAATCTTGGTAGGATCTTAAACATGTTAACATGATCTTCCAGTTTAAAGTTCATGGTCATCGGAGTTATAGAACTCCGGTTATAGCATTTTTCGTCAGAAAAACCTAAATATTGAAATGGTCATAACATGCTCATTTTACGTCGGAATGAGCTCATTTTTGGACATGAGGTACTTTATACCATATATTTTCATGTCCCAAAAGGCCTGAATTTTTCTCACAAATTAAGTGGCCGAAACAGCCCTTTTAAACTTCTAGGCAATAGCCTTTTTGGTGTTTTGCAGTTTTTGGCTCCTTTGCTAAAATCAGTCCACACGAAAATTTACAACACCTTTTCTAGTGATTCCACTTGGATAAGTTAGAAAACTCATAGATGTAACTCTAGAACTTGACCACACTCAAAAATTCGAAATATAATAGGAGATATGATCAATTGAATTTCATATTCCATTTTCACCAAAATCTGATTTTCAACCCTTTGTGATTTCTTAGAAACTTTCATGTTTGCATATAATAGCCAACATAACTTATCATAACACTTACTAATACTACATATACCCATGATTTTCAACAGTCCAATTCTTTTATTATGACTTTCATCATAATCCACGTAAATAGATCATTTCCATAATTTAATAAGGAATGAATACAAAGGATCATTCACAATGCATGTGGTAATCCACATAGACATGTTATTCCAATAGAATAATAAAGAATAGAATAACTGAAGAATTCACCATGCATGCAATAGATCGCACAGACAGGTTATTCTTAACAGAATAATAAAGAACAGAACCAGGTCAGGTGTAATTCGCACCGACAGGATATTCCAACAGAATAATAAATAATGGAACCAGGTCTTGCATAAACGCACATACAGGATATTCCGATAGAATAATAAAGAATGGAATAATTGAAGAATTTCACCATGTATGCAGTACTTCGCATAGACAGGTTATTCCAACATAATAATAAGGAATGGAATAATAGAAGAATTTCACCATGTATAGGGTAGTCCACGTATACAGGTTATTCCAACAAAATAATAAAGAATGGAATAACAGAAGTTCTCTTCATGAATACGAAAGAAATAATACCCCTTACGAGTACAACAAATAATATTCATTACCTTAGAACAAACTAGATATAGGAGTAGTGAAGTAGCAGAATACTTTTCTTCTTTCTTTCTATAGTTTCTCTCTCTAGAGTTTTAGTAAATTCCTAAGAAATAATGAAGGAATGAGCTTCTATTTATAGGAGAATGGACTGAATAGTAACTAATTCCTGAACGGTCCAGATTGATTTACTTTTAAACGGACGGTCCAGATTGGTTTACTATAAAATATTCTAATAAAACAAATTTTTTTAAATAAAATATAATATATTCTATTTATAATCTAATAAAATGAATAACTTTATAAAAGTATTACATTTTATATAAAAAAGATTTTACTATGAAAAACACTATGCAGGCACTATGCAAACACTATGCATAATAAAATATAATATATTCTAATTATTGTCTAATAAAACAAATAACTTTATAAAAGTATTCTGTTTTATATAAAAAGATTTTACTATGCAAAACACTATGCATAATAGAATATAATATATTCTATTTATAGTCTAATAAAACGAATAACTTTATAAAAGTATTCTGTTTTATATAAAAAGCTTTTCTGTTTTATTACATTAATAATACTAATAAAATAAAACTTCGTCATCATTATTATAATTCACACTATTAATCGACTAGGTCGTTCCTAGGAAAGAGGGGGCTTTCTAATAAGGATTTCTCCCTATTGGCGCGCAATTAAGTGACCAAACCTCTCCTTGGTAGACATTCTAGACATCGTTAATATTGCAAATAATAATATTAATAACTTTGTTATCTCAATTATTGATTTAATAATATATAAAATATCGAGAATAATCGAATCAAATTGAGTGACTTCTCACGTAAGCATTAATAATCAATACCGTGTGCTACTATACAACCACGCATATTTTACCACCGATTATTTTATGACAACTTGCTTACTTTAAAAAATTTTCAAATGTTACCCTTAACTTTAAACTTTTATCAATTTAGCTATTCACCAAAATAGAAATATTGAATACTTTTATTTCATAAAATTCAGGGTCTCACAATCTCCCCTCCTTATGAAATTTCGCCCTCGAAATTTACGTATATACCTGATATTCGAAGAGATGAGAATACCTTGCTTTCTTTTCAGATTGTACCTTCCCGGTTATATCCTCTGTATCATAATTTTTCCATTGCTCATCTCTTGTATTTCAGATATCATTATAGAATATATCTTCAAAATAACGGTTAATTTACATGCCACATATTATTACTATACTTTGACCTACCAATAAAATACCAAATAACTTAGGTATGTCATACTAGCGAAGGAATTCCCCGTCTCTCCCCTCCTAGTTCTTGTCTCACATCTCAGCCAAGGATCATATCCCTAAGCTTTGATACCAACTGTGACGTCCCCAAAATAGGTATACATCACCCATCTTGAGTCGCCAGATACATGGTACATAATTCAAATACAACTTAATAATATAGCTGTCGTGTAAAATACGACAAAACATAAACTGAGAGTTTTAGTAGGAATATTGTCATCTAGACAATATCCACACTCAAAGGAGTCCTCAATACATCTATTGTCACACTATTTAACAGAATAGTGAGGACTACTAATGCTATCATCTGGACCATCACTCCGTTCCCTGACTAGTCCCGGCTACGTTCTCATTCCCTGAAGAGAATAATGAAAACAAAAAAGGGTGAGCTCAACTAGCCCAATAAAAAATATTATGACTAAGATAATGCAGAATAAATTATCGTTAGCCTTCAACAGTGTTAAACTGATACAAGATAACAACATCAAGTTTAACTGCAGCGGAACAAGCAATCCATTAGAAGAGACAAATAGAGAATAAAATCTACCATCTTCTATGATTTAAAATGTTTTTTCATCACTTTTATGGTTGAGACTCAGCTTAATAAATAATCCACATCATCAATTCATCCCTGGCCAAGGATATTCTTTTAGTATCACGATCACGAATTATCCACGCACTACGGGCCAAAGATAATCGTGTTTTCATCAACGGTTCTGATCATGCTATAAAATAATTCATCTTTGCACCATTGGTCGAAGAGAATCCATAGCCATAATCATACCAAAAACTGTCCATCAATGCACTACGGGCAATGAGGACTTTTTCCACATCATTTATAACATTACGGTCATGATTATACCGAATAATCCATGGTCATAATCATACCAAGTCCATCTATGCACTACAGGCCACATATGACTTTCAACATAATATATACATGAGGATGATGACAATGATATAAGTATTAATCAAACAAAAACAAGGAAAATATTAAAGACTTTAAATTTATCCAAATATTATCAATCACTTAATAAACTCATAATCAAATATTATTAATATTATAATAATATTTTAATCACTTCTTAAACTTATAAACAATTTATTTTAATTGTTTACACTTTACCAAATAATGCATTTCATCATTCAAAAATGCCATACTCATAAGATTTCATCACCAATGATCAAATCCCTTATCAAAAATCTGAATATACCTTATATAGGATTTCCAAGCCATAAAATCCTATTTACCAATTTTCAACTTCACATAACATATTTAACTCATATACTCATAACTAGTGCATTTTCATAAAAAATACCAAATCACTCCCAAAAATATTTCTTTTCTGGAATTTAGTAGAATATAGTCCCATATTGAACATATATTTTTTTCAGAATTTTTAAAATTCATTTACTATTTTTCATAAATCAATTTCTAATTAATTCCTTAAGAAATTAGCTACCTCAAGTTTAACTCCAGAAAATCCCAAATCTTGGCAGGATCTTACACATGTGAACGTGATCTTCCAGTTTAAATTTCATGGTCATCAGAGTTATAGAATTCCAGTTAAAGCGTTTGTCGTCGAAAAAACCTAAATATTGAAATGGTCATAACTTGCTCATATTAAGTCGGAATGAGCTCATTTTTGGATAGGAGGTACTTTATACCATATATTTTTATGTCCCAAAAGGCGGGAATTTTTCTCACAAATTAAGTTGCCAAAACAGCCCTTGTAAACTTCTGGGCAGTAGCCTTTTTGGTGTTTTGCAGTTTTTGACTACTTTGCTAAAATCAGTCCACATGAAAATCTACAACACATTTTCCAGTGATTCCACTTGGATAAGTTAGAAAACTCATAGATCTAACTCTAGAACTTGACCACACTCAAAAATTCAAAATATAAAAGGAGATATGGTCAATTGAATTTTATATTCCATTTTCACCAAAATCTGATTTTCAACCCTTTGTGATTTCTAAGAAACTTTCATGTTTTCACATAATAACCAACATAACTTATCATAAAACTTACTAATACTACATATACCCATGATTTTCATCAGTCCAATGTAACACCCCGAAATCCGGTATATCTTCACACCCGGATTCCGTACGTCACGATCCCATCTTCTTCCAAACATTCATCAATATATACTAAAATATAACAACATACACTCTCAAATCCCAGGTTCTAAAAACCATATAAACTTTTTCATTACAAATAATGATAAATATATTATTCGTTTCATCTTACAAGAGTGACTTTTATCTACCACCAAGGATACATTACAGTTTCTTAAACTAGTCTATAGTTCAATTTCATATTTCTATATTACAAGTCTTCGCTCAATCTTCTCGCTCATCCACATTCTAAATGGCACTTCATCTGGATACCGTCAGCTTGATCTTTACGGGATCCTTAAGTTCTTCTAACATTGTTCATTTGAAAATGATTTTCATTTAAAGCAAGTGTGAGCATTCAATTGCCCATCAAGTCATCACAGTTGAATAAACATCTTCAAGAATTCAAACATTCTTTTAAGACTTCAATAACCTAACAAAGGTTATGAAGCAGCTTGAATAATAAGAATAATCTCGATTCCTATCATTTTAAAACAATATTCACTTTCATTTTAAAATACTTTCATTCTTCTACCTTTTCATATACACATTATGTCTCCGGCTAGTAGAATCATTACTTACAGACTTAACAATAACGGATCATGTATAAATAGAGCATTCTCTTATTGAACAGTTAAATAACAGAACAGTTCATTTTATAGAAACACCAAAGTGTTCACATTGCGGCACAAGGCCTCATACGTTCTACCACCTTGTACAAATATCGCACATTATCACATAGACGGAACTTCTTAAGTTCAACATCTGAGAAGTTCAAGAAACTTGCATTCATTTGAAATATGAATGAAGTTAGGAAACTTGCCTTACGGCCAGCTACAGCTTACGCCGAATTGTTCATTTCAATTCATATGTAGTACATAAGAAAAAAAAACAACATATACACTAATTAGTCATGTATATTTGACTTATGCATTAGTTTACTTAACTTTACTTCTTAGGGTTCGCGTTCTTGCGACCTAAGTTTATGCGACCACTTTCACTACCGTTCTACGGCTTTATGACATACGGAGATGTCTTACTTATATGTTCATCATCTTTGATGTTTTTCATCTTATCTTCTTCTTATTACTTCTCTAAGACTCAGCACACATCGCTTCTCTGCTAGTAGTCCATATGGTACTCTGAGTGGTTTCCCACAAACAATCAACAAACAAGTTCCCGTCTCGTCTACACTGCCCATATCAGTGAGTTAGATCGGTTGCCAGTTTTATATATACCTTCGCTCTCTAAAGGGATTGTTTAGCCCAGCTCCCATATGTCAACCATCAAAGGTTACGATTGTACTACAACTTAAACTTATCGTAACTTATCCGAACTTATTAAACTATAATCTTCGTTAAGTTAATTTCTCATTCCTTATGGCTTCCTGGCAACTAAATGCCACACCTCAGTATTCATTCTTTATCGTCTAAGTCATACAGTCTTTTGTATACTCAGAGCGATCATTCCCTTTAATCCTTAACTCAACTTTATTACGTTAATACCATTCATATCTTACTTATTACTTTAGTTATCCATTACTTGAACCCCATGTTCAGTAGTCATTCTTAATGTCCAAGCCATAGCGTTCGTTGTATGCTAAGACCGCTCATTTATCGCAACAGTGTTGCATTTGCAGCGTCTATACGCTTTACACTTATCTCTCACTATCATGACATAACATCAAAATGTTATTCATTACCCTCGTCACTTAACATTTAAGGAATCACAACCATAGAAATCCTCCACGTTCATTTATCATAACTACGGTCCCCGAATATCGGTTCTGTAATCCGAGTTTATAGTCTTTCTCTTTTACTCTCACATAACCTTTTTGTTTGACCTTCATTAAAGGTTTAATTCACTAAATTAAGTGTTACATTTGACGAATCTTTTGTTCTTTATCTTCCCATACGTTTCCCCCAAGAGTTGAGTAGTTAAAAGCTCTTCTCTGGCTTTTTCCCTACACTGGCGCTGCGAAGCCACTCTCCCTTCTATCTCTCATGCCGCGACGCGAGTTTGTAGTACCCAACTCTCTAATCTGGTGCTGCAGTGCCACCTTACAAGGCATGGTAGGCGCCGCGGCGCCAAGCCCTAATTCTTGAAAATTTCTTCTAAGTGTTAACTCTAATTTGAGACTCTTACTTCCCGCTTCCATAACTTATTCGTTATAACTCGGAATGAGGTCATTCCAAAGCCATTCTCTTCCTTATCTTACGTACTTCAATACCATAGGACAGAACTTTGTTCTGAATTCGTTAACGTGCCATTCAATTGGCTTAATCTTCACCCTTCATTTATTTTATGTTTTTAACGCTCTTTGTTTGTTCGTCCGTAATTCGGTCATCCGAACTCGGGATTCTTTCGTTCTTGAGTCCACAACTAACATTTTCTATATTCTCTTACATTATTATAAAACCCTATATTTTCGGGTTCATTTACTAACTTTCTAATTCTCGTTTGTCTTTTACAAAATTTTCGCCATAACTTCGTTATAGCTAAGTTTTAATCCGTTCTTCATGAACGTTTCTGCCATTCCTAACCAATCAATATGCATCTAACTTAGACACGATGGTTTTAAACTTGTCCATCAATACAATTATCCTACGATGGTTTTAAATTTGTCCATCAACAACGTTCTTCGTGTTCTTCGCATGTTCTTCGCGTTCTTCGTTCGTTCTTCATTTTAATCGATATTTTGGATTACGATTTCATTTTTTATTGGAATTTGATGTTATAGATCATAATTCCTTACTTATTACACCTACTTATTGATATAATCCACTCAGATCGTTCTAATTTATTACGAATCTTATACTTCCTTAAGAAATTTATTTACTAAACTTCAAATTCTTATTTTCATTATTTCTAATGATTTCAACCATATGAAATCATTCCTAACATCATCTACTTCTTATTTTCATTAAATTATGTTTTAAACATATAAAACTTTAAAGAAAATCTAACATAGAAGTTAGGTTTTAATACCTTTCCTCTTTATTTTTCTTCCGCTAGACAAAACCGGCTATTTGCTAGCTTTTCCATTTCACGAGCATTTTTGATCCGAACATTCATTCTCATACTCTTCCTTCTCCCTCTCCATCCGAATTCTCTCTCTCTCTAGTGTATGATTTTTCAAAATCTCATTTAAATGAAATCTAGCTTCCTATTTATAGATTTTCCAAAGCTAGGGCAAAATAATCATTTCACCCCTAACCTCCTTACTATTTACACCTCCATACTATTCATTACTTAAGTGTTAAGTTAACTTAGCCCTTAAGTCTACTTAGCCTTTAAGTTACGTGGTTTTGTCATTCGGGTTTTCGTCCGACAGTTTTAAAAACTGCGATTCTCGAAATCCAAATATTTTTGAATATTTCATCTTTCCTTTACCGATTAACTTTTACGTATTCTTCTGATAACTCAAAAACTGAAAAACACTTTTTGGCGTTAAGCGTTTTCCTTCATGTTTTACCCTAACGTAGCTAACCGAATGAAAAGTACATAACAGTTCTTTTCGTCATTTTTATTTCGTCCGATTTCTGCATATTTTTTGAGAAAACTATTATCGGCTTACTTAACTTTTTAAGATATATTATCGTCAAATCTTTCGACGAAATGTCATTTCGACATACCGAACTCTCAGAATGGCCTAGGTTATTCAAACCCTAACCCTTAGGTTTCGTCGGGTGAATAATGCCTATTTCGTCTTTTTCCCCGAAAATATTTTATTCCCGGAAATTTTTTATTTTCATCTTGAAAATTCTTACTCATTCAATCTAGTTCGTAGCCAGAATCCTCCTAACTTATAATCATCCTAGGTTCTAGAATGATTAATAAACACATATCACATAATATTATTAATAAAAAATTCATTTTATTAATAACTAATTCTTTAAACTTAAATTCTGGAAAAATCCAAATTTTCGGGGCGTTACACTCTTCCTCTCTTCCCCTCTTATAAAAATTCCATCCTCGGAATTTCTTAAAACCACACCCTTACCCAGGTCATCACATTCACCCCTTCTTCACAGAATTTCCTCCTCAAAATTTTAGCCTACCCATCTTCTCAACTTTTCTTCAAAGAAGTTTTTATCTTTCCATCATTCCCGACCTCCATAACCTATCAGGAATCATGAAGTAGAAAGAATAACGAGGAACATAAAATTTCCTTTTTAAAATGTTTCATACTTTTGCTGAGAGGTCAAATTGACCATGAACTCTTACTAGGTTTAACAGCATGACGCCGTAACCTTTCTTCCACGGTCAGTTTACAATCACAAAGAAAGAAAACTACCTCTTACCCATCGTATACCCCATTTTGGGATATGTTCACCTCAGACTTAATCATTAGATTCCGCACCAAAACAATTTGGTTTGGCACAACTTCTTCAAAGAAAGCTTGACGACATACCATTTGTCTAGCCGAATCAAGTAGCTTAGACCATACCAATAAATTGGATATCAACGTGAAACATTCGTCTAGTCAACTCAATTGACATCGACTACTTCTTTAAATTCTTTTCGCAATACATCAAAACGTTTTATGACGTCATGATACCGTACTTTTCACAGTACGTTGAGGACTTTGTCAGTTTGTGACTTCGTCATTATACATCATACCATAGCGGGTTGTTGATCCTAAGATCACATCCAACACTAGGTTCATTTGCATTAATAACTCCATCCTTTTACCATCCTTGCATCAAATGCTCTGATGATATAAAATTCATTTTGATATTTCAAATCAATTTCTGTCCAATTGAAGCAATTAACATAAACATACCAAGAATAGCTCTTTTAAAAAAATCTATTAGTTCCAAAAGTTGAACCAATTCTTTCCTTTTTCAAAATGTACATATCAGCACGAGTTCAATAAACTTTGAAATCTAGCATAGCTAGATGACTTGGAATATCCTATTCTCCATCTTCCTTCATTATCTTACCGCGACAATACTTAATCTTCTCTAGCACCTTCAATACTAAGCCTACTGAAAACAACTTATTTTTAGTCTAAGCATCCCTCTACCTTAGTACAGTCCATCAACTTACCACACATTATGAGTTCAGGAACTTTCCACAATAATATGAGTTTAAGAACCATCCCAGACAGACCATAAGTGTAAGACCCCAAAATTTTTAAATAAAAAGGAATTTCCTTTATTTTGAAATAGTAAGGGTTGATTTGATTAATGTGGATAGTTAAGGGTTAAATACGCAAATATTTCAAAATAAGCAAGTGGTTATAAAATATTCATTGTTGTCGGGGAATATTCGTTTGGTCGTGGAATATTAAAGATCTTTGTCGGGGAATATTAAATGCGATACGCCAAGCGACCAATGTGTGGGCCCCATGCTGAAAGCGATTGGATGAAGAAACGACAAATATAAGTTGTTTTTAAATAACTACAGTAGTTATTTGCAGATTATCTTTGTTGGAATACCCGGTGGTTAAAACACACTAATACGCGTTGTTGAGCAGTAGCACACGGTATTGCACCAATTATTGATTCTTACGTAAGAAGGCACTACTCAATAATGGTTACAGTAATTACTGTTCAGATTTTATTGAGTTAATAATTGTTGTGTTGATATTTTATATTGCTGTTGTTTCAATAATTGTCATTACACAGTATCTTTCATTATCGAAGCAATAATTCATATTATCTGAATAATATTATTAGATAACATTATTGGCAATGTCTAGAAAGTTCTGTCTAAGAAGAGGTTTTGTCATCTAATGCGCGCCAAGATGAAGAAATTCTTATTGGAAAGCCCCCTCTTTCTGAACCGCTGGTTGTCAATATTGTGATTATGTAATATTATTTGTGAATAATTAATTATTGATTTATATGATGAGGAAAATATTGATTTTATGTGGATATAGATGGAGAAAATTTTTAAAATGACAATTGTTGAAAATTAATATTTTATCTTTTCTCGATAAAATAATTCATTTAAATATATTATTTTAATAATATATTAACGGTGATATTTTTACAATGAATGTGGGATATATGAGTATATGAGGAGGAAGAGTATTTTTGTGGCATTAAATGTTTAACACATGTTTTGTGTGTTGGTGGACACAATTATTGACCGAAATTTGATTATAGCATGTAAAATCGCCCGTTTGTGGATTTCGGTCGATTTTTGTTTGGAATTTGGAAAAACTTTCTTCTGCAAAGTTGTAGAGAATTGAATTTCCTATAAAAACTCATGAGATTCGAATTTTCTGATGAAAGGGCTATTTATTATGAATTATTGAAGTTCAAGTCTCAAATAATTGATTTTTGGGAGTTTAAATTATTTTTGTTAAGAAAAACGTTTTTGTATTTTTTGGACATCATTAACATGTGTGGCTGGTGTTTTGACCAAAAGGTGGGCTAAGGAAAATTTGTATAATTATATTAATATTATATTAAATTTTCTGCTTTGGTGTTCTAAGCATTTTCCTATAAATAGGGTGCTTAGGTTAGAATTGAAAATCACACCAGAAACTGAAGTTTTCTCTCTATTTCTCTCTCGATATTTTGAGCGTATTCTTGTGAGTATTTTGAGTATACTTTGAGTATTGCTAGACGAAGTGTAAGTTCCTTCAAAGACTATATACCTTAGATTCTAGCTTAGAAATCGATCTTTTTCGAGGTAAGGGATATTATTTTTTTTCGTAATGATATTATTTCTTCAATATCATTATCTTTGAAATGTTGATCTGAAGTTTTATCAAATTTGGAACTTTTTCATGTCTGGGTTACTATTCATGAGTTCTTATTCACGAGTTACTATTCATGAGTTACTTATTCACGAGTTACTTATTCATGAGTTCTTATTCACGAGTTACTATTCATGAGTTACTATTCACGAGTTACTATTCACGAGTACTATTCATGAAGCGTGAAAATGTTTTTGTGGAATTTCTATCTTTTGGTGTCGGAGTTACTATTCACGATATCTGACACTATTCACGATACTGAGACTTATTCACGTATCTCGGTGACTATTCACCGAAAAATAAAATTTCTTCTTTTTGTCCAAAATATCTATTCTGGATACTAGCTCTGATTGTATCCATGTTTTGATCATTCTTGAATTTTACACCACTATGATTATTTTTGAGGTATTTTTTGGACGTGGATAAAATCAAGTACGAATCCTTAATCCATAATCCTTGTCATTTTGTTTTACTGGATTCGTTTCTTTAAAAAATATTTTTCATCATCCTCAGTCTTAAATGATGATATTATTGAATATCTTTGGCACAGTAGTGCAAAGATGAATGATTTTGAAGAATATCTTTGGCCTGTAGTGCAAAGATGAGCAGTGTTTAAATGAACATGACCGATCGATGAATATCTTTGGCTGTAGTGCAAAGATGAAGCAGTGTTGAGATGAACATGACCAATCGATGAATATCTTTGGGCTGTAGTGCAAAGATGAATGTTTGATTTGAGATGAATATTGATTGATGTTCTGAGGGGATAAAATATTGATGATGGATCGTTAAATTCATAGATTATAGTAGATTTCATTTCTACGTAACTCTTCTATGAATTATTATTTCATGCGAATATTGATCTCGAAACTTGTTGTCTATTGTATTCTATCGATTTTTCCTGTTGAAGACTAACGATAATTTGTTGTATATTATCTTAGTCATAATATTCTTTACTGGGCTAGTTGAGCTCACCCTTTTCCTTGTTGTTCCATTTTTCTTCTCAGGAGGCGAGAATGTAGCGAGTACTAGTCGGGGTATGGAATGATGATTCTAGAGAGAGTTGTTTAGTAGTCCTCACCATTTTTGTAAAATAATGAATCAATAATGTGATGAGGATTTATTTGAGTATAGATATTGTCTAGAAGATAATATTTGTATTCAAACTCACAGTTTTACTGTTGTAATAATAAAGTTGTAGTTGTTTCTGTACCATGTATTTGGCGACTCAAAATGGGTGTTGTGTATACCTATTTTGGGGGCGTCACAATAAGCGTCCATTCGCTGAGAAGTTCAAAAAAATACCATATCATTATGAGTCATGAACGTACCATAAGTATGATTTTTAAGAACTTGCACCTACCTTATCGTTCTCTACCTATCAAGTATATACATGAGAAAAGATTAACCTTCTCGTCATATACATCTTGATAGCTTGACCAATTCCAATGATTATCACTGTAATAAACTAAGCAGTTGTTACACCAAGCACAAACCTCTGCCCATACAAAGGTTCATACAACTCAGCTATCACATGAGTCCTCAATTGAAATTTTACAACTCCTAAATCTATCTTAACTTAATACAAATTTCTTTTAATTTGTATGCTATCCTTTACAACTTAATCTGAGTTCTTCTTTAGTACTACTTCGTAGTACTATAAATCATTCATCGTTTAACATCTCATCTGTTACTACGACTCACTATGATCATGTGGTGATCTTCTTATCCGCCTCTCTACGATTATAGTCTTAGATACTCTTACCTAAGATTTATAACCTATTAGCTCGATATTAATCAGAGCATACCAAATGGGTGTATCTTCACACACGGATTTATTTCGACGTCTAATCCCATCTTCTTCCAAACATTCATCAATATATACTAAAATATAACAACATACACTCTCAAATCCCAGGTTCTAAAAACCATATAACCTTTTTCATTACAAATAATGATAAATACATTATTCGTTTCATCTTACAAGAGTGACTTTTATCCGCCACCAAGGATACATAACAGTTACATAAACTAGTCTATAGTTCAATTTCATATTTCTATATTACAAGTCTTCGCTCAATCTTCTCGCTCATCCACATTCTGAATGGCACTTCATTTGGATACCGTCAGCTTGATCTTTACGGGATCCTTAAGTTCTTCTAACATTGTTCACTGAAAATGTTTTTCATTTAAAGTAAGTGTGAGCATTCAATTGCCCATCAAGTCATCACAGTTGAATAAACATCTTCAAGAATTCAAACATTCTTTTAAGACTTCAATAACCGAACAAAGGTTATGAAGAAGCTTGAATAATAGGAATAATCTCGATTCCTATCATTTTAAAACAATATTCACTTTCATTTTAAAATACTTTCATTCTTCTACCTTTTTCATACACATTATGTCTGGCTAGAATCATTAGCACAGACTTAACAATAACGGATCATGTATAAATAGAGCATTCTCTTATTGAACAGTTAAATCATAGAACAGTTCATTTTATAGAAACACCAAAGTGTTCACATTGTGGCACAAGGCCTCATACGTTCTACCACCTTGTACAAATATCGCACATTAGCACATAGACGAAACTTCTCAAGTTCAACATCTAAGAAGTTCAAGAAACTTGCATTCATTTGAAATATGAATGAAGTTAGGAAACTTGCCTTACGCCTTGCTACAGCTTAAGCCGAATTGCTCATTTCAATTCCTATGTAGTACATAAGAAAAAAAAATATATACACTAATTAGTCATGTATATTTGACTTATGCATTAGTTTACTTAACTTTACTTCTTAGGGTTCGAGTTCTTGCAACCTAAGTTTATGCGACCACTTTCACTACCGTTCTACGGCTTCATGACATACGGAGATGTCTTACTTATACGTTCATCATCTTTGATGTTTTTCATCTTATCTTCTTCTTATTACTTCTCTAAAACTCAGCACACATCGCTTCTCTGCTAGTAGTCCATATGGTACTTTGAGTGGTTTCCCGCAAACAACCAACAAACAAGTTTCCGTCTCATCTACACTGCCCATAACAGTGAGTTAGATCGGTTGCCAGTTTTGTATATACCTTCGCTCTCTGAAGGGATTTTTTAGCTCAGCTCCTATATATCAACCATCAAAGGTTACGATTGTACTACAATTTAAAATTATCGTAACTTATCCGAACTTATTAAACTATAATCTTCGTTAAGTTAATTTCTCATTCCTTATGGCTTCCTGGAAACTAAATGCCACACCTCAGTATTCATTCTTTATCGTCTAAGTCATACAGTCTTTTGTATACTCAGAGCGATCATTCCCTTTAATCCTTAACTCAGCTTCGTTACGTTAATACCATTCATATCTTACTTATTACTTTCGTTATCCATTACTTGAACCCCATGTTCAGTAGTCAATCTTAATGTCCAAGCCATATCATTCGTTGTATGTTAAGACCGCTCATTTATCGCAGCAGCATTGCATTTGCAGCGTTTATACGCTTTACACTTATCTCTCATTATCATGACATAACATCAAAATGTTATTTATTACCCTCGTCGCTCAACGTTTAAGGAATCACAACCATAGCAATCCTCCACGTTCTTTTATCGTAACTACGGTCCCCGGATATCGGTTCTGTAATCCGCGTTTACATTCTTTCTCTTTTACTCTCACATAACCTTTTTGTTCGACCTTCATTAAAGGTTTAATTCACTAAATTAAGTGTTACATTTGATGAATCTTATGTTCTTTATCTTCCCATACGTTTCCCCCAAGAGTTAAGTAGTTAAAAGCTCTTTCTCGCGGCTTTTCCCTACACTTTGCGCCGAGTGGTGCCACTCTCCTTCTATCTCTCGCGTGGCTTGTGAAGTCGTAGTAATACCCGGCTCTCGATCCGGCACTGCATATAGCCACCTTATAAAAGCATGGTAGTAGCCATGGCCAAGCCTAATTCTTGAAAATTTCTTCCAAGTGTTAACTTCAATTTGAGATGCTTACTTCCCGCTTCCATACTTATTCAATATAACTCGGAATGAGGTCATTCCAAAGCCATTCTCTTCATTATCTTACATACTTCAATACCCCATGACAGAACTTCATTCTGAATCCATTAACGTGCCATTCAATTGTCTTAATCTTCACCCTTTGTTTATTTTACGTTTTTAATGCTCTTTGTTTGTTCGTCCGTAATTCGGTCATCCGAACTCGGAATTCGTTCGTTCTTGAGTCCACGACTCATGTTTTCTATATTCTCATACATTATTATGAAACCCTACACGTTCGGGTTCATTTACTAACTTTCTAATTCTTGTTTGTCTTTTACGAAATTTTTGCCATAACTTCGTTATAGCTAAGTTTTAATCCGTTCTTCATGAATGTTTCTACCGTTCCTAACCAAGCAATATGCATCTAACTTATACGCGATGGTTTTAAACTTGTCCATCAACAACAATTATCCTACGATGGTTTTAAATTTTTCCATCAACAACGTTCTTCGTGTTCTTCGCATGTTCTTCGTGTTCTTCGTTCGTTCTTCATTTTAATCGATATTTTGGATTACGATTTCATTTTTATTGGAATTTGATGTTATAGATCATCATTCCTGACTTATTACACCTACTTATTGATATAATCTACTCGGATCATTCTAATTCATTACGAATCTTATATTTCCTTAAGAAATTTATTTACTAAACTTCAAATTTTTATTTTCATTATTTCTCATGATTTCAACCATATGAAATCATTCCTAACATCATCTACTTCTTATCTTCATTAAGTTATGTTTTAAACATATAAAACTTTAAAGAAAATCTAACATAGAAGTTAGGTTTTAATACCTTTCCTCTTTATTATTCTTCCGCTAGACAAAACCGGTGATTTGCTAGCTTTTCCATTTCACAAACATTTTTGATCCGAAAATTCATGCTCATACTCTTCCTTCTCCCTCTCCATCCAAATTCTCTCTCTCTAGTGTAGGATTTTTCAAAATCTCATTTAAATGAAATCTAGCTTCCTATTTATAGATTTTCCAAAGCTAGGGAAAAATAGTCATTTCACCCCTAACCTCCTTACTATTCACACCTCCATACTATTCATTACTTAAGTGTTAAGTTAACTTAGCCCTTAAGTCTACTTAGCCTTTAAGTTACGTGGTTCCGTCTTTCGGGTTTTCGTCCGACATTTTTAAAAACTGCGATTCTCGGAATCCAAATATTTTTGAATATTTCGTCTTTCCATTACCGATTAACTTTTACGTATTCTTCGGATACCTCAAAAACTGAAAAACACTTTTTGGCAGCGTTTTCCTTCATGTTTTACCCTAACGTAGCTAACCGAATGAAAAGTACATAACAATTCTTTTTGTCGTTTTTATTTCGTCCGATTTCTACACGTTTTTCGAGAAAAACTATTATCGGCTTACTTAACTTTTCAAGATATATTATCGTCAAATCTTTCGACGGAATGTCATTTTGACATACCAAACTCTCAGAATGGCCTAGGTTATTCAAACCCTAACCCTTAGGTTTCGTCGGGTGAATAGTGCATATTTCGTCTTTTTTCCCAAAAATATTTTGTTCCCGAAAATTTTTAATTTTCGTCTTGAAAATTCTTACTTGTTCAATCTAGATCGTAGCCAGAATCCTCCCAACTTATAATCATCCTAGGTTCTAGAATGATTAATAAACACATATGACATAATATTATTAATAAAAAATTCATTTTATTAATAACTAATTCTTTAAACTTAAATTATGGAAAAATCCAAATTTTTGGGGCGTTACATCCAATGCTTTTATTATGACTTTCATAATGATTCGCGTAAACAGATCATTTCAACAATTTAATAAGGAATGAATACAAAGGATCATTCACTATGCATGTGGTAATCCACATAGACAGGTTATTCCAACAGAATAATAAAGAATGGAATAACTGAAGAATTCACCATGCATGCGATAGATCGCGACAGACAAAGTTATTCTTAATGAGAATAATAAAGAAGCGGAACCAGTCAAAGCGTAATTGCAGCGCAAGCGGGATATTCCAACAAAATAATAAATAATGGAACCAGGTCATGCGTAAACGCACAGACAAGATATTCCGACAAAATAATAAAGAATGGGATAATAGAAGAATTTCACCATGTATGCAGTACTTCGCATAGACAGGTTATTCCAACATAATAAAAAGGAATTGAATAATAGAAGAATTTCACCACGTATAGGGTAGTCCGCGTATACAGGTTATTCCAATAGAATAATAAAGAATGGAATAACAGAAGTTCTCTTCATGAATACGAAAGAAATAATACCCCTTACGAGTACAACAAATAATATTCATTACCTTAGAACAAACTAGATATAGGAGTAGTGAAGTAGTAGAATACTTTTCTTCTTTCTCTCTATAGTTTCTCTTTAGAGTTTCAGTGAATTTGTAAGAAATAATGAAGGAATGAGCTTCTATTTATAGGAGAATGGACTGAATAGTAACTAATTCCTGAACGGTCTAGATTGAATTACTTTTAAACGGACGGTCCAGATTGGTTTACTATAAAATATTCTAATAAAACAAATTTTTTTAAATAAAATATAATATATTCTATTTATAATCTAATAAAATGAATAACTTTAAAAAAGTATTCTGTTTTATATAAAAAATTTTACTATACAAACACTATACATAATAAAATATAATATATTCTAATTATTGTCTAATAAAACAAATAACTTTATAAAAGTATTCTATTTTATATAAAAAGATTTTACTATATGAAAAACACTATGCATAATAGAATATAATATATTATATTTATAGTCTAATAAAGCGAATAACTTTATAAAAGTATTCTGCATTTTTTATATAAAAGCTTTTTCATTTTATTACATTAATAATACTAATAAAATAAAACTTCGTCATCATTATTATAATTCACACTATTAATCGACTAGGTCGTTCCCAAGAAAGAGAGTGTTTTCTAATAAGGATTTCTCCCTATTGGCGTGCAATTAGGTGACCAAACCTCTCCTTGAAAGAACTTCTAGACATCGTTAATATTGCAAATAATAATATTAATTACTTTGTTATCTCAATTATTTATTTAATAATATATAAAATATCGACAATAATTGAATCAAACTGAGTGACTTCTCATGTAAGCATTAATAATCAATACCGTGTGCTACTATGCAACCACGCGTATTTTACCACCGATTATTTTATGACAACTTGCTTACTTTGAAAATTTTTTAAATGTCACCCTTAACTTTAAACTTTTATCAATTTAACTATTCACCAAAATAGAAAAATTGAATATTTTTATTTCATAAAATTCGGGGTCTCACAAGAAACTACTCCACTTTTCAAGTACAGTCTTCAAATCCTCCATTGCCAAAAGGTGGAGAAGTCAGACCCACTCGAGTGTTCATGTTGGTAGAAAATCTAATTACGCTCACATGCAAGTGCACGTGGTCAACAAGTAATATAATCATAAGTTAAGTATCGTTCCTGCAGAGATTAAATATGAAATTAACCCTCACAATTACCAGCTTTCTATTAATCCAAAATTTATTAAATTATCCAATTTAAGAATTATAACTAAAAATATTAAAAATACTAAGAATACCAAACAATTAACAAACTTAAAAACTGTAATTTCAAACAAATATTGGAGAATTAGGCTTACAACTTCACTCTAAGTATCACTCTGATTATTACCCTTTATTCCAGTTTAATTCACTATCCCAGTTTATTAACCAAGAACACTCAAGTAGAACTAGCCACCTCTCAATGCACTAATCCCATATTAACTTAAATCCACAAATTAGATAGAATTAAGCTAAACACCTTAATTAACTAATTCACTATATCTCTATGTGAATTACAATCAAAGAAGGTTTAAGTTCAAGTTCTTATCTGATTACATGCGACACTAGGCATATCTCTACCCTAACATTCATCAAGATTCTATTCAATCACAGAATTCAAAAACACATGCTATAATGACTAGGTCTAGATTCATATTTCCTCTCTCGAATCCATACAAATCCACATAGAACTGGTGATCAAGCAATTCATAGATTCAAGCACAAATCAATATAGATAAACTGAAAGATAGATTATTAAACTAAAAATCAAAAGCTACATAATCATTGTTCAACCCAAAGATCTGTCATAAGCCTAACAAGTAAATTAGTTCATCACAGATGAAATAAAAATTGAAATAATCAAAGTAAACATCATCCTAATTACAATTATTGAACTAAAGAAAAAGAATGAATCCAGAACAACCCTTCTCTCTAGCTTCAATCTGCAATTATCGTGACTTAGCCTTCAAATCTTTTCTCCAATGCTTTTGCTCAAAATAAATCTTCCAATTTGCCAATTGATTGATTGATTTATCCATCAATTCTCGTTTGGTGTTTTTTTTCTTAAAAACAAGCCCATGACATATATTCTGATCATAATTCGATGCCCCATGGAGTTCCATGCCATGCCAACCACTATCCTTCACGCCACTGTAGGAACACAATCAAAATAGGAGACTCGACCTTTCCCGTACCCCCGCCCCGACGGGGGGTATTCACTCTATAATGTCCATCCCAGCAGGCATAGCTTCTGCTAATTGATTAAGCACCCCCGCCCCAGCAGGGGGTTTTGTGTGTAAAATGTCCGCCCCAACGGGGGTCCATTCTACTTTTGTCCAAGTTAAGCTCTTTTTCTTGGCAAATTTCGCCATGAAACCACCTTTTAAGTCCAAATGATATGCCACCACACCTAAACATAAAACAACAATAAACAAGTAAAACAAAACATAAAAATAAAGAATTAACACAGTTTAAGCTTTAATTAGAGGTCGATTCGTAGGTATAAAACCCACTCATCAGTTCACACCCTTAGGGGACTCACTCGAGAACATTCTCAATATTCTGACAACTCAGAAGAAAAACATAATGGGAATGAAAAGGAAGTTTAACATAAACAAATCAAATAGAAAATGAGAAGCCCTAACAGGACTTAAACACATAATTGAACATTATGTATCAAACTTAAAGAAGGTGATCATAGATCATAATGTTGAATTGATTAATGCCAATAAATGTTAAGTGTCAGTTAAAGAGAAACATAATGGGAAGGAAAAGGAAGTTTAACGTAAACAAATTAAGTGGACAATGAGAAGCCCTAACAAGACTTAAACACATAATTGAACATTATGTATCAGACTTAAAGAAGGTGATCATAGATCGTAAAGTAGAGTTACTTAAGCAGTTACTCCACGTTGTTATATGTATGAGAGTTGATATACATGATGATATGTTGTGTAGGATTTATAAAGTGTAGATAGCTATAAGTTGTTAATCGGTTCTTGTAATCTACAAACCAGGTAAGTCTTTTCAGTTCCTATTTTCTATGTGAATTTGATGATTTATTGTTTTAAATCTACATCGCAAAGAGCATGATGTATTACATATGTTGTCAATTTATGACTAAGTTGGTTGAGTAAAGAATGCTGATTGAGTTATGGAACTCAATCTTTATTTGATATGTGATGTACATCATGTATAATTCGTTTGGTTAGATGTTTATGATGTATAAGATGAGCATGTTATTTATGTGCTATGTGATGCATGAAAATTGTTAGATCTTACTGAGCTATCGAGCCCATTCTTGCAAAAATGCCATTTTTGCAGGTCAGGGATTCAAGGTAATGATACGTGTTAATTGAATGATAGATGTAACGCCCCGAAATCTGGTTTATCTTCATACTAGGATTCCGTACGTCACAGTTCCACTTCTTTCCAAACATACATCATTATATACTGAAATATAACAACATACATTCTCAATTCCCAGGTTCTAAAACCTTATAACCTCTTTCATTACAAATAATGATAATTACATTATCCTTTACATCTTATACGAGTGACTTTTATCCGCCACCAAGGATACATAACCGTTCATTAAACTATTCTATATTTTAATTATATTATTCTACATTACAAGTCTTCACTTGATCTTCACGCTCATTCATATAATGAATGGCACTTCTTCTGGATACCGATCAACTTGATCTTTATGGAATTCTTAAGTTCTTCTAACCTTGTACGCTGAAAATGTTTTTCATTTAAAGCAAGTGTGAGCATTCAATTTCCCAGCAAGTAATAACAGTTGAATAAACAACTTCAAGAATTTAAACATTCTTTTAGAACTTCGATAATTGAACAAAGGTAGCTTGAATAATAAGAATAATCTCAATTCCTATCATTTTAAAACATTATTCACATTCACTTTGAAATACATTCATTCTCTCCTCTCTTTTATACACATTCTGTCTGGCTAGAATCAATAGCACATACTTATCAATAACGGGTCACGTATAAATAGAAAATTCTCATCTCATACAAACACCGAAGTGTTCACATTGTGGCACAAGGCCTCATACGTTTTACCACCTTGTACAAATATTACACATTTGCACATAGACAGAACTTCTCAAGTTTAACATCTGAGAAGTTTTAGAAACTAGCATTCATTTAAAATATGAATAAAGTTAGGAAACTTGCCTTACGCACATCTACAGCTTACACTGAACTGCTCATTCCAATCCCTATAAAACACATAAGAAAAAACACGTACAAAAATTAGTCATATACTTGACTTCCGCATTGGTTTACTTAACTTTACTTCTTAGTGTTCGCGTTCTTTCAACCTAAGTTTACGCTATAACTTCCTTTACCGGTTTACGGCTTCATGACATACGGAGATGTCTTACTCAATACATTCATCATCTTTGATGATTTTCATTCTTATCTTTTTTTTATAACTTCTCTAGTACTCAGCACACCTCGCTTCTCTGCTAGTAGTCCATATGGTACTCTATGTGGTTTCCCACAAACAACCAACAAATAAGTTCCCGTCTCATCTACACTGCCATCACAGTGAGTTAGAGCGGTTGCCAGTTTCGTATATACCTTCGCTCTCTGAAGGAATTGTTTAGCCCAGCTCCCATATGTCAACCATCAAAGGTTACGACTGTACTACAACCTAAACTTATCTTAACTTATACGAACTATTAAACCACAACGTTCGTTAAGTCAATTTCTCATTCCTTATGGCTTTCTGGAAACTAAATGCCATACCTCAGGATTCATTCTTTATCGTCTAAGTCATACAGTCTTTTGTATACTCAAAACGATCATTCAAGTTAATCATTAACTCGGCTTCTTTACGTTAAACGTCATTGTCTTTAATTCATCTTCTTCATCGTTCACGGTTTAATCATTGGTCTTCATTATCTTATGGTCAAACCATACACGGGGTGTAGGTTCTATCCATTTTATATTTGCGTACACTCAACCTTCACGTCGATTAAAGTGTTCAACGCTTACATTTCAATGTTATTGGTGGAAAGAAATCCATAAATGAGAATTTTATAGTTGATTAGACTATTAAAGAGGATAAAGTTTGAACTTGAAGTTAATCTATAAATCAGTGAATTGAAGTTAATCTCTAAATCACTGAAGGAGGGAGTAATTGATGTTGGTTAACTAGTATGACGAGTCAACAATTTAAAAGCATGTTCAAAGTATATATGAATTTAGATTATGGTTGTAACGATCGAGAAAATTAGATTATTTGTAAAATAATTTTATCTAATTATATAATGAATAAAATTATATTATAATGAGTAAGCAAGATGAATGTTATTCTATAACCTAAACATGTTGGAATATCGCAGTATTTTGGCTACGTGGTAGAATTAAAGTGTTTGAATTTCCAAGACAAAAATAAAAGTTTTTCGAGAAATTTTCTGAAAAACACTATTCATCAATATCTGCTCGGGAATTATTTTTGAACTTCCGAGAAATACGTAACTATAGAATAATAAGGAAGGATGGACTATGTAATAATAATTCAAGTATGACAAACACAGTTTTTTGCTTGCGTACTAAATTCGAGAATGTTAGGGAAAGTGAAAATTTAGTAAACGATGATCGTATGATACGTAAGTATTGTACGAGGTAATGAATACGAGTATGATACGAGGTATTATACGAGTATGTATGAATGATGATATATCGTATATGATGAATGAGTATACGAATTAGCGTACAAGAAGAATACGTAAACAATACGTTATAAGCTTTAGGCCAATGGTATTGAACTTATAGGATTTGTGTAGGAATTGTATAAGCCCAATATTTGATAATGCAAGCCCAAAGGTTAAGTTAAAGTTATTAAAACTTAATCCCAAACTAAGAACCAAATCTGTGGATCGAACCGATGGGTTACTGTATAAGAAAAACCCATGGGGAAACCAATGTGGGCCCCATAGGTGAGTCATGGTTGACCATGTGTGGTGGCCAAGCAAAGGATAAGGTGAGTGGTGGCCAAGTAAGGAATAGTAAGGAGGTGGATTAAGGAGGTGGAAGGGCCTAAATGACTATTCTACCCTAGCCTTGTGAATCCTATAAATAAGAAGCTTGATAGTTCAATTCTTGCTTGTTTAATTTCCACCAACATCTTATATTGAGAGAGAAAAGTGAGAAAAGCTAGAACTTTGCTATATCAAGAAGGATAAAGAAGAACTAAGCTAAAGAACTTCAAGGGTAATCATCCTAAACTATGATTCTCCCTCTCTTCATTTGATAGAGAAGTGAATAGTGGTAGAGCATGTTTGGAGTGATAAGGATTGTTATTAATGGATGAAACCTTAATAAACCATGTGTAAGTGGAATCATAAGTATAAAAGTTATAAACCATGAAAGACATTGAAGAATTATAATATTTTTGTTGATGGACAAGTTTAAAACCATCATTTGTAGACTTAGATAGTCTATGTTGTGATAATGGAATGAATCCATTTGGAATGGTGTAAAAATCTTAAGTAACGAAGTTATGGCAAAATTTACGAGATTAGATGATTATCGTCAAAATCGTGAAATTCTCGGAATGGAAGTCAAAAGTTAACATTGAACTTGAAAACGTTGGTTTTTGATGGAGAATAGTCTAAGTTTGCATTTTTGAGAGTTGCAAACTCAAGAATGGTCAAATTTTGACTTAGAACAAAGAAGCGAGCTATGAACATTCACGAACGTTTATCGTTTTTTTAATGAAGGACTTAAATGGTGAATTCCATGTTAACGGATTCAAAAATATAAAATTCTTATATGAACACTTAGTTCATGTGATTTGTGAGCTAATGGCTTTTGAAAGAGATAATTTGGACTTAAAATGAGCAAATTATGAGTCCGAGAAGTTCATTAAACAAGAAATCTATCAAAACTATCTAAAGCACAGGGCCGGCGCTGCAGCGCGACCCAAGGCTTTAAAGCTGACGCCGAAGCTGTGAGACCCCGAATTTTATGAAATGAAAGTATTCAATTTTCTTATAATTATTCTATTTATTAAATGGTTAAATTAATAAAAGGTTAAAGTTAAGGTGATATGTGAAATTTTTTCAAAGAATTCAAGTTGTTATAAAATATTCGTTTGGTCGGGGAATATTCTTTTTATCGGGAAATATCCATAGGACGACACAATCATTAGTGGACCCCACAACATAAGTATTGTCGTAGTAAGAAAACGACAGAATTATCTTTTTATAAAAATAACAACGAAAGTGTTACCGTTAAAACTGTTGAACTACTCGGTAGTAAAAGTACAGTAATACGCGTGGTTGCACATGGTATTGATTATTGATGCTTACGTAAGAAGTCACTCAGTTATACTCAATTATTGCTACAGTAATTAATTTTATTGATTTAATTATGGCCACAGTAATTAATTTTATTGATGCTTACGTAAGAAGTCACTCAGTTATTAATTATTGCTGCATCATATCTCTCATATTATTGATTTAATTATGGCCACAGTATCATCTACATAATATGTTATATTATTAAATCAATAATTGAGACGACAAAGTTATTCATATTATTATTTGCAATATTGACAATGTATAGAAGTTCTGTCAAGGAGAGGTTAGATAATCTAATTGCGCGCCAATAAGGAGAAATCCTTATTGGAAAGCCCTCTCTTTCTTGGGAATGACCTGGTTGTTAAATATTGTGAGTTCTAATTTTAATGATGAATAAGTTCGTGTTGATTAAAGATGAAATTGATAGTTCCATTATGTTGGGATTATTAGTGTTAGTGGAAACCGATATTTATTTCGATAATAATTGACGTCTGGAAGGTATATTGACCAATCGGGTAATTAATCGGATAAATGAGCAATTAATTGCTATTAATTCATATGATTATAACTATTTGTTCACATGTGTGTACTATTGAATCACATTCATTTACTATTAGGTGAGTTGGTGCAAGTTTGATAATACTTGCATGACTAAGTTAAAAATGGAGGTATAGATGAAGGTACTATACTATAATTAATTTTTTCACATGTTTAGAACTATTGCCTCACATGATTTACTATTGATTCACATGATTTACTATTAGGGGAGGTGGTGCAAGTTTGATAATACTTGCATGACTAAATTAAAAATGAAGGAAAAGATGAAGGTATTATACTGTAATATTTTGAGCCCCAAAATATGCAATTATGGAAACTATATTTTCCTATAAATAGAAGCTCATTCCTTCATTATTTTTCACCAATTCACTAAAGCTATAGAGCAATTATTATAGAGAGAAATTATAGAGAGAAAGAAGAAGAGAAGTCTACTACCTCACTATTCTAGTATCCAGTTTCTTTTAAGGTAAGGGGTATTATTCTTTCGTATTCATGAAGAGAGTTATTTTCTTTCAATACTCGTAAGGGTTGTTATTCCATTCTTTATTTTTATGTTGGAATAACCTATCTATGCGAAGTACCACATACATGGTCAAATTCTTCTATTATTCCATTCTTTATTATTCTGTTGGAATAACCTCTCTGTGCGGTCTATCGCATGCCTGATGAATTCTGTTGTTATTCCATTCTTTATTATTCTGTTGGAATATCCTGTATATGCGAATTACGCATGACCTGGTTCCATTCTTTATTATTATGTTCACGAGGTACTATTCCCGAAGTACTATTCATAAGGTACTATTACGGGGTACTATTTACCCGAAAAATATATTTCTTTTCTGTCCAAATTATTTTTGGTACATGAATATTATTCTTGAATTTTACTCCACAAAGCAGTATCATGTTGACAATTTGGATATTTTTAAACTCTGGATAAATTTAAAGTCTTTAATATTTATCCTTGATTTCGTTTGATTAATTCTTATATCATTGTCATCATCCTCATGCTTATATTGTGATGAAAGTCATCTTTGTCTTACGTGCATAGATGGACTGTTGATTATTGGTTTTACAGTTGTATATCTTTGGCTTACGTGCAAAGACAAATTGTTGATTATTGGTTTTATAGTTGTATATCTTTGGCTTACGTGCAAAGACGGACTGTTGATTATTGGTTTTACAATTGTATATCTTTGTCTTACATGCAAAGATGGACGGTTGATTATTGGTTTTACAGTACTATATCTTTGACTTACGTGCTAAGATGAACTGTTGATTGATATCTTTGGTCATAGTGAAAAGATGAACTGTTAATTGATAGCTTTGGCCCGTAGTGCAAAGATGGACAGGTGTATGACATGATCATGACCACTTGTGATACTAATGATATCCTTAGTCGTAGTGCAGGGATAATTCAATGATGTGATTGGCAAGATCATGACCATCAGTTAATTGTTGAATGTCTTTGGCCGTAGTGCACTGACAGACAATTGATTGGTATGATCATGACCATTAGTTTTATAGTTGAATATCTTTGGCCATTACTGCAAAGATAGACAACTGATTGGTATGATCATTGTTATTACATTTCAATATCTTTAGCCTTTGGGGTAAGGATATTGAGTAAATGTTCTATTAAGCCTTTGTGGCAAGGAGAAATTGTTCATTCACATTATTATAAACATGAATTGTGAATTTAACTAACATCTTTGGTGGTTCAGGTGAAGACAGGTGATGAAAGTTCTATTTGTCTTGGGTATAATAAAGAACTATTGATGAGTATTACAGGGATAAAATTGATAATAAACTTTTAAATCATAGAAGATAGTAGATATCATGCTCTACTTGACTCTTCTAATGGATTGCCTATTCCACTGCAGTTGTTGATCTAAAACTTATTGTCTATTATATTCTATTAGTTGTTATACTATTGAAGGCTAAGGATAATTTATTCTTCATTATCTTAGTCATAATATTTCTTACTGGGCTAGTTGAGCTCACCCTTTCTTTCACTGTTCTCTTCAGGAAATGAGAGTATAGCTGGGACGAGTCGGGGAACGGATTAACGGTCCATATGGTTGTTTTAGTATTCCTCACTATTCTATAAAACAGTGTGAAAATAAATGTAACGAGGACTCCATTGAGTGTGGATATTGTCTAAAAGACAATATTCGTGTTAAAACTCTCAGCTTATGTTTTGTCTTATTTTGCACGACAGTTGTATAATTAAGTTTGTAGTTGAGTTCTGTACCATGTATCTGGCGACTCAAGATGGGTGAAGTATACCTGTTTTGGGGGCGTCACAGTTGGTATCAAAGCTTAGGGATATGATCCCTGGTTGAGATGTGAGACTAGAACTAGGAGGGGAGAGACGGGTAATTCCTTCGCTAGTATGACCAACCAAAGTTATTTGGTATTTAATTAGTCGGTCAGAGTATAGGGATAATATGTGACACCCCCAAAATAGGTATACATCACCCATTCTGAGTCACCAAATACATGGTACAAAAAATAACTACAACTTTATTACAATTGTCGTGCAAAATACGACAACACATACTGTGAGTTTAAATACAAATATTGTCTTCTAGACAATATCCACACCCAAATAAAGTCCTCATTACAATTATTGATGCACTATTTCACAAAAATAGTGAGGACTGCTATAACAACTATCTAGGACCATCACTCTATACCCCGACTGGTTCCTGCTATGTTCTCACTTCCTGAGAAGAAAAATGGAACAAAAAGGAAAAGGGTGAGCTCAACTAGCCCAAGAAAGAATATTATGACTAAGATAATATACAACAAATTATCCTTAGTCTTCAACAGAAAAATCGATAGAATATAATCGACAACAAGTTTTAGATCAACAACTGCTGCAATGAAACAACAATTCATTAGAAGAGTTAAGTAGAGAATGAAATCTACTATCATCTATGAATTTAAAAGTCCATCATCAATATTTTATCCCTGTAACATAAATCAATATACATCTTGCATCAAATATTCATCTTTGCACTACGGGCCAAAGATATTCATTTTCATATCACCCGATTGGTCATGTTCATCTCAACACCTGTTCATCTTTGCACTACGGGCCAAAGATATTCATCAGGTAATCATTCATCTTTGCACTACAGGCCAAAGATATTCATCAAGTATCACCATTAAGGACTGAGGATGATGAAAAATATTTTAGAGAACGAATCCAGTGAGACAGAAGGACAAATATTAGGGATTCATATTTCGGTTTATCTAAATTCAATAATACTCCATAATAACCAAGTGTGAAGTAGAATAAAGATCAAAACATGGATACAATCAAAGATAGTAACCATAAAAGACATCTGGGATGAAAAAGAGAAAATTTCATTTTTCGGTGAATAGTGCCGTATTTGTGAATAGTGTCGTATACTTGAATAGTGCTGTATACATGAATAGTAACCCCGACACAAAAAGGTAGAAATTCCACAATAAAATTCATAACATTATCTCAACATAATTATATTGAAGAAAATAATATCATTTAATAAGAAAATAACATCCTTTACCTTAAAGAAACAGTACTTCGGAATGAAAGGTCGGATGTGTTGCTGAACGAAACTTGTACTGAATAACAACTCTCAAAATATCTAAATACTCACAAAATACGCTCGATAATATATAGAGAGATAAAGAGAGAAAGCTTATGTTTCTGGTGAGATTTTCAATTCTAAACTAAGCACCTATTTATAAGAAAATGCTAGCACGCCGAAGCAAACTTGACTTGCTACCTAATGGCTTTACCTGCTACTATTGCAACCCACCACATTTGAAATAAAATTTGAGCACATTTCTCACCAACCAAAAGTGGGGCCCACTCAATTCTAGAATTTTTCACCAAAAATCATTTATAACACAATTTCCGAATCAGACACCTCTTAAAATTCATAACAAATCATACATTCATTTTTAACGGTTCAAATTTTGTGGACATATACTCAACTTATATATGTATAACATATCTAAAAATCACAACGATCTAACGATCGGATTAAAAATTATAACTCACACAATATATCTCAAGAACACTGATTTGATTTTTAATGCCTCCATTCCGACAAAAATACTGATAAATCACCTCAACATTAATAGCCACATAAAATAAATATTTCCTTATTATATAAATTAATAAATAATTATTCAAAAATAATATTATAGAATCACAATAATGACAACCAGGCCGTTCCCAGGAAAGAGGGGGCTTTCCAATAAGGATTTCTCCTCATCGGGCGCCGCAATTAGGTGACCAAACCTCTCCTGTACGAGAACTTTCTAGACATTGCCAATAATGCTATCTAATAATATTATTCAAATAATCTGAATTCTTGATCTGATAATGGGAAATACTATACAGTGACAATTATTGAAACAACAATAATATAATATATCAACGCAGAAATTATTGAATCAATAAAATAAAATATTGAACAGTTACTGTAACAATTATTGAGTAGTGCCTTCTTACGTAAGAATCAATAATTCAAAAATACTATGCAATATCGTGTATTATGTGCAACCACGTAGACATCGTATTTTAACCATCGGATATTCCAACGGTGTTACTTGGTAACAACTACGTAGATTATTTATAAAAACTCAAACTTGTCGTTTTCTTCATCCGACAATTATTCTGTTATGAGGTCCACGAATAGCTTCGCCATCGTACGAATATTCCCCGACAATAAGAATATTCCACGACCAAACGAATATTCCCCGACAAAAATAAATATTTTATGACCACTTGCTTATTTTGTAAAATTTGCACATTTCACCCATAACCAAAGTATTATATCAAATTAACTCCTTATTATTTCAAGATAATAAATAGCGATAATTTAATATTTATTCATAATAAGTTGGGGTCTTACATATTATGTGGCATGTTAATTAACCCTTATTTTGAAACTATATTCTAGAATGATATCTGAAATACAAGAGATGAGAAATGGGAAAATCATGATATAGAGGAAATAACCGGGAAGGTACAATCCGAAAAGAAAGCAAGGGTATTCTCATCTCATCGAACTAATAGGTACGTAAATTTCGAGGGCGAAATTTAATAAGGAGGGGAGATTGTGAGACCCCGAATTTTATGAAATGAAAGTATTCAATTTTCTTATAATTATTCTATTTATTAAATGGTTAAATTAATAAAAGGTTAAAGTTAAGGTGATATGTGAAATTTTTTCAAAGAATTCAAGTTGTTATAAAATATTTGTTTGGTCGGGGAATATTCTTTTTGTCGGGAAATATCCATAGGACGGCACAATCATTAGTGGACCCCACAACGGAAGTATTGTCGTAGTATGAAAGCAGCATGTAATTATCTTTTATAAAAATAATGAGAGAAAGTGTTACCATTAAAAGCATTGAACTACTCGATAGTAAAAAAATGCGATGTCTGGCGTGGTTGCATTACGGTATTGATTATTGATGCTTACGTAAGAAGTCACTCAGTTATACTCAATTATTGCTACAGTAATTGCTGCATCATATCTCTCATATTATTGATTCAATTATGGCCACAGTATCATCTACATAATATGTTATATTATTAAATCAATAATTGAGACGACAAAGTTATTCATATTATTATTTGCAATATTGACAATGTATAGAAGTTCTGTCAAGGAGAGGTTAGATAATCTAATTGCGCGCCAATAAGGAGAAATCCTTATTGGAAAGCCCCCTCTTTCTTGGGAACGACCTGGTTGTTAAATATTGTGAGTTATAATTTTAATGATGAATAAGTTCGTGTTGATTAAAGATGAAATTGATAGTTCCATTATGTTGGGATTATTAGTGTTAGTGGAAACCGACATTTATTTCGATAATAATTGATGTCTGGAAGGTATATTGACCAATCGGGTAATTAATCAGATAAATGAGCAATTAATTGCTATTAATTCATATGATTATAACTATTTGTTCACATGTGTGTATTATTGAATCACATTCATTTACTATTAGGGGAGTTGGTGCAAGTTTGATGATACTTGCATGACTAAGTTAAAAATGGAGGTATAGATGAAGGTACTATACTATAATTAATTTTTCACATGTTTAGAACTATTGAGTCACATGATTTACTATAGATTCAGATGATTTACTATTAGGGGAGGTGGTGCAAGTTTGATAATGCTTGCATAACTAAATTAAAAATGAAGGAAAAGATGAAGGAATTATACTGTAATATTTCGATCCCCAAAATATGAAATTATGGAAACTATATTTTCCTATAAATAGAAACTCATTCCTTCATTATTTTTCACCAATTCACTAAAGCTATAGAGCAATTATTATAGAGAGAAATTATAGAAAGAAAGAAGAAAAGAAGTTTGCTACCTCACTATTCCAGTATTCAGTTTCTTTTAAGGTAAGGGGTATTATTCTTTCGTATTCATGAAGACAGTTATTTTCTTTCAATACTCGTAAGGGTTGTTATTCCATTTTTATTATTATGTTGGAATAACTTTGTCATCTAAATACCGCATACATGGTGAAATTCTTACATTATTCCATTCTTTATTATTACATTGGAATAACTTTTATGCGTGCGAAAGCTATCACATGCCCGGAGAATTACATTGTTATTCCATTCTTTATTATTACATTTGGAATATCTTGTATATGTGCGGATTACGCATGACACAGTTCCATTCTTTATTATTATGTTGGAATATCACATGCGTGCGGATTACACATGACACTGGTTCTATTCTTTATTATTACATTGGAATATCATATGCATGCAGATTACATATGAACCGGTTCCATTCTTTATTATTCGGTTGGGAATAACACATGCATGCGGTCTATCGCATGCACAGTGAATTCTTACATTATTCCATTCTTTATTATTATGTTGGAATAACATGTCATGTGTGGATTACATGAGCATGGTGAATGATCATTCGTATTCATTCTTTATTAAATTGTGGAAATGATCTGTCTATGTGGATTACCGCATGGCGGGTGAAAATCCATTTACAATTTCGTATATTCTATTATACTCTTATGAGATATCATTTCTTTTGTACTCATCATAGAATATCATTTTCTTTGGTATTTTTTTTACGAGTTACTATTCACAGGTTACTATTCACCTGGTTACTATTCACTCTAGTATTATTCACTCGGGTATTTGGGGCACTTTTCGTGTCAGAGGACTATTCACGAGTTACTATTCACCCAAATTACTATTCACCCGAATATTATTCACTCGGGTATTTGGGGTACTTTTCATGTCGGGGTACTATTCATGAGGTACTATTCCCGAAGTACTATTCATAGGGTACTATTGCGGGGTACTATTTACCCGAAAAATATATTTCTTTTCTGTCCAAATTATTTTTGGTACATGAATATTATTCTTGAATTTTACTCCACAAAGTAGTATCGTGTTGACAATTTGGATATTTTTAAACTCGGATAAATTTAAAAGTCCGTAATATTTATCCTTGATTTCGCTTTGATTAATGCTTATATCATTGTCATCATTCTCATGCTTATATTGTGATGAAAGTCATCTTTGGCTTACGTGCATAGATGAATTTGTTGATTATTGGTTTTCTGATTGTATATCTTTGGCTTACGTGCAAAGACGAATTGTTGATTATTGGTTTTATAGTTGTATATCTTTGGCTTACGTGAAAAGATGGACTGTTGATTATTGGTTATACAGTTGTATATCTTTGGCTTACGTGCAAAGATGGACTGTTGATTATTGGTTTTATAGTAGTATATCTTTGACTTACGTGCTAAGATAAACTGTTGATTGATATCTTTGGTCATAGTGTAAAGATGAACTGTTAATTGATAGCTTTGGCCCGTAGTGCAAAGATGGACAGGTGTATGACATGATCATGACCACTTGTGATACTAATGATATCCTTGGTCGTAGTGCAGGGATAATTCGATGATGTTATTGGCAGGATCATAACCATTAGTTAACAGTTGAATGTCTTTGGCCATAGTGCACTGACAAACAATTGATTGGAATGATCATGACCATTGGTTTTATAGTGGAATATCTTTGGCCAGTAGTGTGACGCCCCCAAAATAAGTAAACATCACATATTCTGAGTCACCAAATACATGGTACAGAATACAAATATAATCTTAAATATACAACATGTGCTGTGAGTTTTAATATAAATATTGTCTCTAGACAGTATTCAAACTCAAAATAAGTCCTCAATACATTTATTATCACACTATGTCATAGAATAGTGAGGACTACTAATGCTATCATCTGGATCGTCACTCTTTTTCCCGACTAGTCCCTGCTACGTTCTTATTTCCTGAAGAGAACAATGAAAGCAAAAGGGTGAGCTCAACTAGCCCAGTAAAAACTATTATGACTAAGATAATGCAAAATAATTTATCATTAGTCTTCAACAGTGTTAAACTGATAAAATATAACAAACATCTATGATTTAAAAAGGTTTTTCATCACTTTTATCACTGAGACTTAGCTAAATAAATAATTCACCTCATCCCTACACTATGGTCAAAGATATTAATTAGTATCACGACCACAAATTATCCATGCCCTACGGGCCAAGGATATTTGTGTATTCATCAATGGTCATGATCATGCCAACAACTGTCCATCAATGCACTACGGGCCAATGAGGACTTTTACCACATCATTTGTAACATTACTACCATGATTATCTGCAAGAATAATCCTCGGTCATAATTATACCAAGTCCATCTATGCACTACAGGCCACAGATGACTTTCAACATAATATAAACATGAGGATGATGACAATGATATAAGAATTCAATAAAACGAGTTCAAGAATTAATTTATCCAAGAACCAATAACGTCCAAATTGTCAACATGATACTTCTTTGTAGAGTAAAATTCAAGAATGCTCAAAAGAATATTTCCATGAAAAGATACTGGATGAAGCGCAAATATCAAGGATATTCCACTAATTTCATGAAGTATAGAAATCAAAACATTAACCAACTGAGTATAATAAAGAATGGAATAACAAAAGAAATCACCAGGCATGCGATAGATCGCACAGACAGGTTATTCCAATAGAATAATAAATAACGGAACCAGGTCATGCGTAAACGCACAGACAGGATATTTCAACAAAATAATAAATAATGGAACCAGGTCATGCGTAAACGCACAGACATGATATTCCAACAAAATAATAAATAACGGAACCAGGTCATGCGTAAACGCACACACAGGATGTTCCAACAGAATAATAAAGAATGGAATAACAGAAGAATTTCACCATGTATGCGATACATCGTATAAACAGGTTATTTCAACATAATAATAAAGAATGGAATAACATAAGAATTTCACCAAGTATAGGTTAGTCCACGTATACAGGTTATTCCAACAGAATAATAAAGAATGGAATAACAAAAGTTCTCTTCATGAATACGAAAGAAATAATACCACTTACCTTAGAAGAAACTGGATATAGGAGTAGTGAAGTAGCAGAATACTTTTCTTTGTTTCTCTCTATAGTTTCTCTCTCTAGAGTTTCAGTGAATTCGTAAGAAATAATAAAGGAATGAGCTTCTATTTATAGGAGAATGGACTGAATAGTAGCTAATTCATGAACGGTCCAGATTGATTTACTTTTTAGCAGATGATACATATTGATTTACTATGCATTATTAATAAAATATTCTAATAAAACAAAATCTTTTAAATAAAATATAATATATTCTATTTATAATCTAATAAAACGAATAACTTTATAAAAGTATTTTGTTTTATATAAAAAGATTTTACTATGCAAAGCTTTATATACAAGCACTTATCAAAACACTATGCATAATAGAGTATTATATATTTTATTTATAGTCTAATAAAACAAATAACTTTATAAAAGTATTCTGTTTTATATAAATAGATTTTACTATGCAAACACTATGCATGCACTATACAAACACTATGCATAATAAAATATAATATATTCTATTTATAGTCTAATAAAATAAATAACTTTATAAAAGTATTCTGTTTTATATAAAAAGCTTTTCCGTTTTATTACATTAATAATACTAATAAAACAGAATTTATATATATTATATATATATATGTATATATATAAAAACTTTCGTGACTTCATAAAAAGACATCTCAATATATTTAACAACATTTATCATCATTATTATAATTCACAATATTAATCGACCAGGTCGTTCCCAGGAAAGAAGGGGCTTTCCAATAAGGATTTCTCCCTATTGGCATGCAATTAGGTGACCAAACCTCTCCTTGTCAGAACTTATAGACATCGTTAGTATTGCAAATAATAATATTAATAACTCTGTCATCTCAATTATTGATTTAATAATATATAAAATATCGCCAATAATTGAATCAATTAACGTGAGATACTATGCAACAATTACTGAAGCAATAATTGAACAAAACTGAGTGACTTCTCACGTAAGCATCAATAATATATATTGTGTGCTACTATGCAACCACGCGTATTCCTGTACTTTTAACACTGGGTGTTTCAACAGTTAACGGTAAAACTTTTGCCGTTATTTTCGTAAAATATTTTTGTCGTTTTCTCAATCCGACAATAATTCCGTTGTGGAGTCCACCAATGATTGTGCCGTCGTACGAATATTCTCTGTTAAAACGAATATTCCTCGACCAATCGAATATTAAATAACAACTTGATTACTTTGCAAAATTTATAAATATTACCCACAACTATAACATTATATCAAATTCATTCCATAATATTTAAAAATGATATTTATAGAAAAATCATCTTTATTAAAAAAAATTGGGTCTTACAACCTCCCCTTCTTATGAAATTTTGCCCTCAAAATTATGGTACGTACCTGGTATGTCGAAGAGGTAAGGATACTTTGATTTCATTTCAGATTCTAACTCCCAGGTCATTTCTTTAACATCGTGGTTTCTCCACAAAACGTTTACTTGAGGTATAACCTTGGAGCGTAGAATATGTTCCTTCTTATCCAAGATTTTAACAGGAACCTCTTCATACGTTAAATCTTCTGCTATTTCTTCCGGTTCTAACTCAATAATGTGGTTCGGGTCTTCCACATATTTACGTAACATGGATATGTGAAAAACGTTATGAACACGAGACATACTTGGCGGTAAAGCGAGTCTATAGGCTACAGTCCCTACTCGATCGAGGATTAAAAATGAGCCAATGAATCGAGGATTGAGCTTTCCCCTCTTTCTAAATCTCGTAACTCCTTTCCATGGAGCAACACGTAACGACACATGATCTCCAATATCGAATTCCATGTCCTTTTGATGAAGATCAACATAACTCTTTTGTCAGTCTTGTGAGGTTTTTAAACATTGTCGGATCGTATGAATCTTTTTTGTAGTCATACGTACCATGGTAATGTGCTCCCACTTCCATTCTGGAATTTCAAGTGGTTGCAATGGACCTTTTGGTACTTGATTCTCTGCCTTGACTCGTTGACAAGTTAGACACCTTGAGATAAACAACGCTATCTCTCTCTTCATATTTCTCCACCAAAATGTATGTCGAAGATCATGATACATTTTGGGACTCCCAGGAAGGATTGCAAATGGTGTGTTCTGCGCCTCCATCATGATTTTATACTTTAACTCAAGATCATTAGGAATACAAAGTCTGGAGTTAACTCGAAGTATTCCTTCTTCATCGATTCTTGCATCCGGCATAACACCTTCTTGTACTTTCTTCCTCATACGCATCAGCTCCAGGTCTGTAGCTTGAGCAGCTTAAACTTTATCGATTAAAGTCGATTCTACTCGTATATTCCCCATCATCACGTGGGTCCCTGAAGTCTTTATCTCTATCTCCATCCTTTGCAAGTCATACAAAATGGTCCTTTGCGTTGACAATATCGCACTCGTACCCGCATATGATCTACTACTCGATGCGTCACCTACCGCGTTCGCTTTTCCAGGATGGTATTGGATGGTATGATCATAATCTTTCAACAGTTCAAGCCAATGTTGCTGTCGCCTGTTGAGTTCCTTTTGAGTGAAGAAATATTTGAGGCTTTTATGATCCGTAAAGATCTCCACTTTCTCCCCATAAAAGTAATGCCTCCAAATCTTTAGTGCAAAAACGATTGCTGCCAACTCTAGATCATGAGTAGGATAATTCCTCTCATATTCTTTGAGTTGTCGAGAGGCATAGGCTATGACTTTCCCATGTTGCATGAGAACACATCCTAACCCTTTGCTCGAAGCATCACTGTAGATGATAAATCCCTCCGAGCCAGATGGTATTATCAGAACATGTGCTGAAATGTGCAATTCAAGAAAACCCTTCTATGAATCTCCGATAATAACCAGCTAAGCCGAGAAAGCTACGTACTTCGGTCACTAATTTAGGTTGTTCCCAACTTTGAATAGCTTCAATCTTTGCCTGGTCAACAGATATTCCATGACTTGATACCACGTGCCCAAGGAATACTACTTCTTCAAGCTAGAACTCGCATTTCCTCAACTTGGCATAAAGCTTATTTTCACGAAGCTTTCGGAGTATCAGCCTCAAGTGTTGCTCATGATCTTCATGGCTTTTGGAATATATGAGGATGTCATCAATAAAGACGACCAAAAAGTGATTCAAATATTCCTTGAATACTCGGTTCATCATATCCATGAAGGCAGCAGGAGCATTAGTCAATCCAAAAGACATGACTAGGAATTCTTAATGTCCTTACCGAGTTCTGAAAGCCGTCTTTGGAATGTCATCGGTTCTAATCTTCAATTGGTGATATCCGGAATGAAGATCAATCTTTGAAAAGAATTTGGCGCCTTGCAACTGGTCAAACAGGTCATCAATACGTGGCAATGGGTACCTATTTTTGATGGTGATATGATTCAACTCCCGATAATCAATACAAAGTCGCATACTCCCATCTTTCTTCTTCATGAATAGAACAGGAGCACCCCAAGGAGAAATACTAGGATGAATGAAACCGATGTCTAACAATTCTTGCAGTTGGGTCTTTAACTCCTGAAGTTCAATAGGAGCCATTCGATATAGGGCTTTGGAAATAGGTTTTGTACCGGGTTCAAGGTCGATACAAAATTCAATTTCACGCTCTGGGGTAGGCTAGGAAGTTCTTTAGGGAATACGTCAGTAAATTTATTAACAATAGAAATATCATTCAAAACTGACGTATTTTTGTTTAGATCCGTGACATGAGCTAAGAAAACTTGACATCCATTTTTCAATAAACAAATAGCTTTATGGCTTGAGATGACAGTGATTGATTTTAATGGTTTGGTTTCTTGAATTCGCATAATAGGTTGGTTAGGAATATAAAAGCTAACAACCTTACGAAAATAATCAATTTTTGCATGATGAGTAGTTAACCAATCAATCCTTAGAATTACGTCAAATGCAAGTATTTTCAATGAAATAAGATCGACAGGTAATGTGAGGGTACCGATTTGAACCAAACAAGACTTATAAATAGTGGATGTAATGAAAGTTTCTCCCAACAGAGTTTCAACAGATAAGTCAAAGTCTAATTTCTCCGGAGTCAAATTTAAACGTTGAGCGCTAGTAGGAGAAATAAAAGAATCGGTAGAACCGATATCAAATAAGGTATATACTTCGCTAGAGTTTATGATAAGCTTACCCGTGATGACCTCGTTCGGGTTTCTTGCTTTCTGGGAGGTCACGACAAACGCTCTCCCTTGAACTAACGGTTTTATCTTGTCTAGGACGACCTTTGATGCCTCCATCCCAGCTGGACCTGTCTTCGGTGCACAACAAATCTGGACCAAGTGACCTTCTCTTCCATAATTGTAACATGCTTTGGATGGCATCACGCAGTTTGGACTGATGTGTCCCTCCCCTCAACATTTGAAGCATATGATAGGTGGTCGTTCTCCTTCCTTAACGACGGATGCTGATACTGATGTCTTTCCATCATTGTTGAATCTCCTCTTCTTGAAATGTCCACTCTTATTGTTTTGACCATGATTACCACCGAAGTGGTTACCATTTCAAGAATATTGATTCCCTCCACGCTTGTTGTCACCGCTTCGATAACTGCTATCACTGGTATTATCATTTTGTCTGCTGCTCTCTTTTGGTTGGGTTGACTCATTATCGCGCTCCAATAACTGAGCCCTATTAACAACATCTGAATACATGCAAAGTTTATGAGAAATGAGGTATTGATGTATCTCAGGTTTCAAACCTCTGAGAAATATCCATGTCATTCTCTCCTCATTATCAACCAAATGGGACGCAAACCGGGATAGCTCGACAAACTTGGCTTCGTACTGCGACACGGTCATGTTGTTTTGTTCCAGCTTGATGAACTCTACCTCTTTTATGTGACGAATACTTTCAGGAAAGTACTTGTCGATGAAAATTTCTTGGAACTTCTCCCAAGTCATCCTCAGTGCGGCAGGTTGAGTACGCTTTACAGATTCCCACCAGTAATCTTCCTCTGCCCGTAACATGAAGGTGACAAAGGGAACCTTTTACTCCTCGGAGCATCCCAAGACATCAAATATCTTGTTGATTTGCTTTATCCACGTCTCCGCCTTAAGTGGTTTTGGCTCTCCAAAAAACTCTGATGGTCTCAACTCCTTGAACTGCTTAGCAGTGACCGTCCGAGAGTTGCCAGTGTTTCCACTTGCATTTTGGACAGGAGTCTCTCTTGCCTGATGCTGCATGAATTGTAGAATGCCTTTGAACATTCCATCGTTCATTATTTGGTTAGTGTTGTTGTTTACATGAGGATTGTCACCTTCCTGATGCACATTGTCCTGATTATTGATTTGTGGAGACTCAACGGTCTCCAGTGCTCCATTGCTAATCTCAACATTCTTGGATGCCATTTTCAAATATTGCCACAAAACAAGGGTTAATTAACATATCACATATTATCCCTATATTCTGACCGACCAATTAAATACCAAATAAACTTAGGTAGGTCATACTAGCGAAGGAATTCCCCGTCTCTCCCCTCATAGTTCTTGTCTCACATCTCAGCCAGGGATTATATCCCTAAGCTTTGATACCAACTGTGACACCCCCAAAATAGGTAAACATCACCTATTCTGAGTCGCTAAATACATGGTACAAAATACAAATACAATCTTAAATATACAACATGTGGTGTGAGTTTTAATACAAATATTGTCTCTAGACAGTATTCAAACTCAAAATAAGTCCTCAATATATTTATTATCACACTATTTCATAAAATAGTGAGGACTACTAATGCTATCATCTGGACCGTCACTCTTTTCCCCGACTAGTCCCTGCTACGTTCTCATTTCCTGAAGAGAACAATGAAAGAAAAAGGGAGAGCTCAACTAGCCCAGTAAGAAATATTATGACTAAGATAATGCAAAATAATTTATCATTAGTCTTTAACAGTGTTAAACTGATAAAAGAAAACAAACATCAAGTTTAACTGCAGTGGAACAAGCAATCCATTAGAAGAGTCAAGTAGAGAATAAAATCTACTATCTTCTATGATTTAAAAAGGTTTTTCATCACTTTTATCACTGAGACTCAGCTTAACAAATAATTCACCTCATCCCTGCACTACAACCAATGATATTCATTAGTATTATGACCATAAATTATCCATGCACTATGGACCAAGGATATTCGTGTATTCATCAATGGTCATGATCATGCCAACAACTGTCCATTAATGTACTACGGGCCAATGAGGACTTTTACCACATCATTTGTAACATTAAGGTCATGATTATACCGAATAATCCTTGGTCATAATCATACCAAGTCCATCTATGCACTACAGGCCACATATGACTTTCAACATAATATAAACATGAGGATGATGACAATGATATAAGAATTTAATAAAACACGTTCAAGAATTAATTTATTCAAGAACCAATAACGTCCAAATTGTCATCATGATACTTCTTTGTAGAGTAAAATTCAAGAATGCTCAGAAGAATATTTCCATGAAAAGATACTAGATGAAGCACAAATATCAAGGATATTACACTAATTTCATGGAGTGTAGAAGTCAAAACTTTAACCAACTGAGTATAATAAAGTATGGAATAACAAAAGAAATCATCAGGCATGTGATAGACTGCACAGACAGGTTATTCCAACAGAATAATAAATAACGGAACCAGGTCATGCGTAAACGCACAGGCAGGATATTCCAACAGAATAATAAATAATGGAACCAGGTCATTCGTAAACGCACAGACATGATATTCCAACAGAATAATAAATAATGGAACCAGGTCATGCGTAAACACACAGACAGGATGTTCCAACAAAATAATAAAGAATGGAATAACAGAAGAATTTCACCATGTATGCGGTACTTCGCATAAACAGGTTATTCCAACATAATAATAAAGAATTGAATAACAGAAGAATTTCACCAAGTATAGGGTAGTCCGCGTATACAGGTTATTCCAACAGAATAATAAAGAATATAATAACAAAAGTTCTCTTCATGAATACGAAAGAAATAATACCCTTTACCTTAGAAGAAACTCGATATAGGAGTAGTGAAGTAGCAGAATACTTTTCTTTGTTTCTCTCTATAGTTTCTCTCTTTAGAGTTTCAGTGAATTCGTAAGAAATAATGAAGGAATGAGCTTCTATTTATAAGAGAATGGACTGAATAGTAGCTAATTCATGAGCGGTCCAGATTGATTTACTTTTAAACGGACGGTCTATATTGATTTACTATGCAGTATTAGTAAAATATTCTAATAAAACAAAGTCTTTTAAATAAAATATAATATATTCTATTTATAATCTAATAAAACGAATAACTTTATAAATGTATTCTGTTTTATATAAAAAGATTTTACTATGCAAATACTATGCAGGCACTATGCAAACACTATGCGTAATAGAATATTATATATTCTATTTATAGTCTAATAAAATAAATAACTTTATAAAAGTATTTTGTTTTATATAAAAGATTTTACTATGCAAACACTATACGAGCACTTATCACAAACACTATGCATAATAAAATATAATATATTCTATTTATAGTTTAATAAAATAAATAACTTTATAAAAGTATTCTCGATTTATATAAAAAGCTTTTTACATTTTATTACATTAATAATACTAATAAAAGCATATATATATATATATATATATATATATATATATATATAAACTCGTGACTTCATAAAAAGACACCTCAATATATTTAACAACATTTATCATCATTATTATAATTCACAATAATAATCGACTGTGTCGTTCCCGGAAAGGGGGCTTTCAATAAGGATTTCTCCTATTGGCGGGCAATTAGGTGACCAAACCTCTCATTGGCGAGAACTTCAGACATCGTTAATATTGAAAATAATAATATTAATAACTCATCATCTCAATTATTGATTTAATAATATATAAAATATCGACAATAATTGATTCAATTAACGTGAGATACTATGCAACAATTACTGAAGCAATAATTGAACAAAACTGAGTGACTTCTCACGCAAGCATCAATAATCAATACCATGTGCTACTATGCAACCATGCGTATTCCTGTACTTTTAATACCGGGTGTTTCAATAATTAACGGTAAAACTTCTGCCGTTATTTTCATTAAATATTTTTGTCATTTTCTCAATCCGACAATAATTCTGTTGTGGGGTCCACCAATGATTGTGTTGTTGTACGAATATTCTCTGTTAAAACGAATATTCCCCGACCAATCGAATATTATATAACAACTTGCATACTTTACAAAATTTATTAATATTACCCACAACTATAACATTATATCAAATTCATTCCATAATATTTAAAAATGATATTTATAGAAAAATCATGTTTATTAAAAAAAGAATTGGGGTCTTACAAGTAGTGCAAAGATAGACAACTGATTGGTATGATCATTGTTATTACATTTGAATATCTTTAGCCTTTGGGGTAAGGATATTGAGTAAATGTTTTATTAAGCCTTTGTGGCAAGGAGAAATTGTTGATTCACATTATTATAAACATGAATTGTGAATTTAACTAACATCTTTGGTGGTTCAGGTGAAGACAGGTGATGAAAGTTCTATTTGTCTTGGGTATAATAAAGAACTGTTGATGAGTATTACAGGGATAAAATTGATGATAAACTTTTAAATCATAGAAGATAGTAGATATCATGCTCTACTTGACTCTTCTAATGGATTGCTTATTCTTCTATAAAATAGTGTGAAAATAAATGTAATGAGGACTCCATTAAGTGTGGATATAGTCTAGAAGATAATATTCGTGTTAAAACTCTCAGCTTATGTTTTGCCATATTTTGCACGATAGTTGTATAATTAAGTTTGTAGTTAAGTTCTGTACCATGTATCTGGCGACTCAAGATGGGTGAATTATACCTATTTTGGGGGCGTCACAGCAGCGCCAGGCCAAGGCCAATAACCTACTAGAGAGTGGCACCGAATGGCCATTTGTCTTTGGGGATGGATGCAGCGGCTTATACAGCCAAGTAAAGGTCCTTTATTGACTCACACTGCGGTATGAGAGTCAAGAAGGAAAGCTGGCACCGCAGTGCCAACACTAGGGAAAAGATAGTAAAGAATGCTCATGAACACAAAAGAAATATCAGATGACTGATGCTGAATTATATACTTAATACACCTAAAGTAATATCATTAAAGATGTTAATAACCTTAAGAATTGGAACTAAAGGTTAACGAAAGATTACTTAAATGTAAACACAATGTAATACAGTAAACCATAATGAACGTTAAATAATCTAATAAATGATTAGATTGAGAAGAAGGGTAAGATATGTTAGTAACCATACACTATTGATTATGACCTAATGTGATATGTTACATGGTTATGTATTGTAGAAACCTTAAAGAGTCAAAAGGAAAAGTATATAATCTGTAGAAGACACTGAAGGCAAGTGTTCTAACCCTTTTCTATGTTCATTCATGATAAGCTTTGTGATTCATGTCTCTTATGCATGAATTGATGTATAATGAATCGAAGCCAATTCCTTCGGCTAGACTTAATGTATTCATTGGATTTCTTATAATTTATCGAAATGTTATCAAAGTTTCTATCTTTTGCCAAACTATTTTGCTATGGATTTCAAAGAAATATTAAGTATGAATAAACAAACGTTTTGTCGTCAAACAACACGCCCCTGAGGTTGCCAAAACATAAACGTAAATACGTTTACAGAAGATGTGTTGTACAACATAGAGTACTATAGGCTGATCACCTAGACGTGGTCGTAAGTAATACCGGACTTACGAACTTAATGCCGGGTTGTCCTTTTCAAAGAAAGAACGAAATGCTCAAGGTCTTGGACCCAAAATTGATGTTTAATGAACGTGGTTCATTGTGAAATGTTTTAAAGGAAAAGAAGTGCTATTTTGATTTATCTATAGTACTTCATAACTATTGCTTGAGTTATAGAAGATAAACAATTCGTACGATTCAAGCATGTTATTTAATGAATTGTCATACTTGCTGAGCTAGTTATGCTCACTCTTGCTTGAACCATATGAATGCAGCTAAGATCGAACGACCTGAGGGATTGAATAAAGATAAAGGAAAGGCTAAGGCAGACCACTGAACTGTCTATGTTATAGTATAGGTTTAATGTTATAATTATTTGATATTATGACAAGAAACAAATGTAATGGTTATACAGAACCTGGGAAAGGGAATATTATTTTGGAATATAAATAAGACATATTCACTCTTTTGAGTAATTTCAATTGAATGTATGTGTGAATGGTAGTACCATGTAGCACCATCTGTCGGGTTGGAAGATACCCGAATTTCGGGGCGTCACAATGGATCTGTAATACCAGAACTTGTCTACGTCCGAACTTGTAGTGGGCAGAATTGCACTGCTTACTTCCAAGCTTATGACCAAAGATAAATTGCTACTTAGGTCTGCAAAAAAGCTTCGAGTGAGTTTGTGAAATTTAAATTTCAAGACATGTATATTAATGGTTAATATGTGTAATAAAAGTTATAATTGATGAATAAGTTGTCCATGAATGAATTAAGTTAGCAAAACATGATTTGAATGAGAGTTAATTAATTAACCTAGAATAAACATTGGTTTATTAAGCAATATTATGGAATATTATGTTATAAAGCTTTGCGTAGCAGTGGCATGATAGTAAATTGAATAAAAAGAGTTAATTCACTTACATAAGACGGTGAATTAATATATGTGTTTTACATAAGAGGATGAAAGGAATACATTAATTAAAATTTGATAATGTAAATATATTACATAGTATTGTAATATATAAAAAGGGTTAATATTTAAAAGATAAGTGTGAGACCCCGAATTTTATGAAATGAAAGTATTCAATTTTCTTATAATTATTCTATTTAGTAAATGGTTAAATTGATAAAAGATTAAAGTATTCAATTTTCTTATAAGTATTCAATTTTCTTATAATTAAACGCAAGGTCTTTGAGCTCAGGAAGGAGCTAAAGACCAAGAAGCAGAAGGTTAACAGAATGTCCTATATACATAGGAGTTCGCATGGGGATTTTCAGCGGCAAATGGCTGAGTATCCTGTGGAGGCGGGGCAGACTCGGCATACTATCAGTCGAGATATTATAGCCAGTCTTGCCAATGCGGACTATGAGAATGCCATAAGGTAGATGTAATCTAGGTAATAGTTAGAGTAGAATAGATATATAAATATGTTGTATCTTTGTAGTGACGTAAAATCCTCTTTTGTATAACAAAGGGTAGTCTTTTGTAAATCCCAATTTTTGGAAAGCAATGGCAGGAAAGTAATGTAATCAGCTTAGGCTGTGTAACGTTGAACGATGTAGTATTACACTACAAGGAAGGACAAACCAATATAAGTTTTCTTTTATTGAAACATGTTGTGCAATGAGTACGAGTTATTGTTTAATAATGAATAATTATAATTAACAAGAAAGAAATAATAATAAATTATTATGTATTTTAATAGAAAAATGCTGCCAATAAGAAGATAAAGAAATCAAAGAGCGAATGTGAATCAACCGAAAGGGGGACCGGTTAATCCGATGCAGGAGTTCGTTAATTTATTAATGACTGCCTTTAACCAGAATAGGGTGAATGTACCCATAAATCCTACAGTAGTACGGGCTACTACGTTTAAGGATTTTAAGAGTGTAGGTCCGCCAGAGTTCAAAGGAACTATAGACCCTATAGAAGCCTAGACTTAGGTGAAAGAGATAGAGAAGGAATTTGTTATTGCAAATGTCGGTGAGGGGAAAATGGTTGCTTTTGCTACCTATATGATGAAGGGAGAGGCCAACTTCTGGTGGGAGGCAATCCAGGCTAGGGCTGAGATAGATAATTTAATGTGGACGCGGTTCAAGGAGATTTTCTTCGAGAACTACTTTTCCACGAGTATGCAGGGGAGAATGGAGATGAGGTTTTTGGAGTTGAAACAAGGGGAGATGACTGTTCCCCAATACACTGCCAAGTTCAATGAACTGGCGAGGTTTTCTCCACACCAAGTGGACACGGAGGTGAGGAAGGCTAGGAGATTCGAGCAAGGCTTGAAACCCTGGCCCTATAGCCGGATATCAGTGTTCCAAAGTACTTCTTTTGGAACCATTCTGGAGAAGGCGATAATCGTCGAGGGTGGGAATGAGGCTTTAAGCCAGTGATGAGTAGGTTTTTAACCTACGATTTATCTTCATTTAGCTTGTTATATTGTTAGTTTTTGAAATATTTCATGTTGCTTTTGATGGGTTTTTGTTCTTGATAGTATGATAATAAGTGAGCTCATCAAGATGCTATCATTGGAAGGAAATAATATAGATTTTAAAAATATTTCAATATCAGTTTAATTAGTTCAATTTTACTTCAAAAAAAATTTCTTTTTGTTTTGTTCATTCTTATTTCAGGTTTTTGAAGTTGGTTTATGCAAACTCGATCCAAAAATCTAGACTTGCTTCCTTTTGAGGACGACATTGAGAGACGCTTTCAAAGGCTAAGTAAGTGGATTAAGGAGACAATGGAAGACTTTGAGAATTCTGAAAAAGAAGAAGCAATGGCTACCGAAGACCAGAAAGCGTTGAGAGATTTTGCTACACCTAAGGAGACTGAGCTGCAGTCGAGTATCACCAGGCCAGCTATAGCTTTAAATACATTTGAGATTAAGCCTGGGACTATTCACATGATCTAGAACTCGATTCAGTTTGGGGAACTAGCAAATGATGATCCGAATGAACATTTGGTCAACTTTTTAGAGATTTGTGACACCTTCATGTATAATGGGGTGTCGGATGATGCAGTAAGGCTTCGTTTTTTCCCATTTACTTTGCGGGACAAGGCGAAGAGTTGGCTACACTCTCTGTCGCCAAGATCAATAACTACATGGGAAGACCTCGCTCAAAAATTCTTAGCAAAATTTTTCCCACCAGCGAAGACGACAAAAATGAGAAATGAGATTACCATGTTTGAACAGCAGCATGGGGAATCATTGTATGAAGTATGGGAGAGATATAAGGAATTGCTTAGAAAGTGCCCATATCACAGATTACCTAAATGGCTGTAGATGAACACATTCTACAATGGGTTGAACGAAAATCTCAAGACTAGTATAGATGCGGCTTTAGGAGGAGCATTTATGGTAAACAGTTATGAGGAGGCGTATCAATTGATTGAGACAATGGCAGCTAAAAACTACTAGTGGCCCATGGTAAGATTGACACAACCTAAGGTGGCTGGGGTGTTAGAAGTAGATGGAGTGATGGCATTAGCAACGCATATTTCAGTGCTATTAAAGAAAATGGATGCTTTGTCAGGGGTACAGACTCAGCAGGTTGCAGTTATTTGTTAATTATGCGCGGGTGAACATCTTACAGATCAATGTGCAATCAACCCAGTGTCAGTGCAATTTGTGGGTAATTACAACAAGATTCCACAGAACATGTACTAAAATGCCTATAATTCGGGGAATATTAATCATCCTAACTTTGCGTGGAGTAATAATCAGCATCAGCAAGCTCCTCGACCATCTTATCCCCTAGGATTTCAGAATCAGAATCAACAAATAGCTCAACATCAGGAGAGAAAAATAGATTTAGAAGAGTTGTTGGCAAAGTATATAACAAGTAACGAGACGACAATGAAATCTCAAGCAGTAGCCATTAAGAATTTAAAAAATCAGATGGGACAGATAGCTTTTGCCTTGAATAATAGACCTCAAGGAACTTTACCCAGTGATACATAGAAAATCCAAAAGGTAATCATGAGCAATGTCAGGCAATTATGTTAAGGAGTGGAAAACAGCTTGAGGGACAGAAAATAGAAAATTCGGCTGCAAAAGATTATAACAAAGAATGAGAAAACAAAGTGGTTGAGGACAATCATTCGGAAGAAAAGCAAGAGAATAAGGGTCAAACAGATAATGAACCAGGTGTGTACCGTCCACCACCATTTCAGTAGAGAATTCAAAAACAAAAGTTAGACAAGCAATTTAGCAAGCACTACAAGAAAAAGCTTTATCAGCGACCGCATATCAGCAACTGTAGATGGTCGCAGATATCTATCAGCGACCGCATGCGGTCGCTGACAAGTGTCATACAAAATCTAGTTGCTGGGATGCACATCAGCGACCACTATTAGCGACCGAAATATCTGTGACCGATATGAGCGACCAAAATGAAAAATCTAGTCGCTAAGCTGAGTCAGCATGGTCTAGGGACAAAGCTAACATGGTCCACGTGGTAGCGATCGGTATCAGCGACCGGATGCGGTCGCTGATAGCCTCAAATATGTAGCCGTCGTAATAACAGTCAGCGATCGCATGCGGTCGCTGATATGGAAATAAATAAAAAATAGATTTTTGTTGTTTTGCAAAAATCCCAAAAACCTGTACCTGTTTTGTACCTGCTTTATCCCAACAACAGCATACACAACAATATAAACATCCATCGTCCACCAACACATACACCAAACTAGTATATAGACCTTTAAAAACCAATATGATTTGAATAAATATAATAACATTTCAAAACTTGTTTAAGTAACATACGAACATCCAAAGAATGAATATACAAGTACAAGCTTATACTATAACTACAAAACTAATCTAAAGTAGATACGTCAAGCATCATCGCCTCCTAGATCACCCTGTAATTAACAAAATAATAAAATAAGTTACAAATATATACTAATTATGTTAATATTGGAATATTACGACAATATATACAACAAATTAATTTTATACCTAAATCGCCATCCAGGTGTTGTGATCTTCTGTCTGGGCCTTGAATTCTTATTGCTTCATTTAACTCCTCAAAGACTCAGAGCTCCTAGATGCCCGCCCAGTATCTTCAGAAGATAGCGATCTCGACACATAGCTCTCACACAGTCAGCTGGAGTATGAGCAATTTGGATGGCTCGATGATCATGTGTAGGTGGGTAGAAAAAGCGACTGAGCCACTGAAGGATGGGCGTCGTCGTTGTCCTTGACCTTTAATGTAGTTCTTCTTCACAACATATGCCCTCTCCCACAACTCTTGATCAATAGGCGGACGTAGAGTGCCTTCAGGATAGCGCTCATTCAATAAACGCTTATAATTGTCCTATCATCATGTTAACAATTAAATAGTTAAAAATAAATTAATTCTGTAAGCATTGATAAACAAGATCAAGTTGTTAAAATTTATTACCGCTATCTGGATAGCCTCAGGCAGAACCATCACGGGTGTACGCACACATCCGATGATGGATAGGGTGACCTTGAGGACCGAGACTCTATACAAAAATAACATAATATTACTAAGTAAAGATGTGATATATTTTCTACAATTCATGATTGTAAACATATTAAAACTTGTAAACGCATTACCACAGCGATGATATCGTGAAGCGTGTGAAATACTATCGCCCTTGTATGTCCCTTTGGCCTTTTCACCATCGGGTACACCCGAGGATCTGTTGCTGGCGGTAGTCTTTCATCTTTTCACCCAGCTCTCAGCTCTCTATTGGGCACACATCTCAGCCCATATGGCATGGGTGCACCACCAGGGACTATGCTCGTGCATGTAATCTTCTCCCTGGCCTGGATGGTCGATCTCGACATTGTGAAGGGCTTTTTGTCTTTCTTTATTCAAATTATCTTTGGTGCGAACCGCGCACTTCTGCCAGAATAATGTCTGTATCACTGAAGCCTGCTCGTCCTCCCATCTATACTGTTTCTACAAATAAAACAACAATAATAACATTACTAAATAATTATCGTTTGAATATTATATTAATATTATATTAATATTATCGGTCATAATTAAAAAAAACATACCTAAAATTCTGCCCAAACAACATCCTTGTGGGCGATAGTGTGTCTTTCATACGTAATCACAAGTGCGAAGCCAATTACAAACACAATTTGTGATATGTACTTGGCGATCTTTTTATCTGAAAAATCACTATAATATACAACATAAATTAGCATATATTAAAGCAATTTACATCTAAGTTATAATGCATATGAACATTTTTAAAACTTATACTATAATACTTAAAAATTTTTTTGCCAAAGTCTCCCCTACAATATTGACTAGCCACATGCACGACGGCATGCATATATGGACATTTTTAGGCACCTAAGACACAAACCAAGAGAAATATACAAATTTTCAATACAATAAGACCAAAACAATAACGATTGAATGCAAATTAAAGTAGTAAAAAATTCAGACCAATATACATTACCAATATAATATCAATCAAAACATTACCAATGTACTATAAATGGAATCTTAAATGCTTATATATAAATGATATATGCGGGACATACGTGCTATTCGGAGGAGGGCGAATCTGAATAAGAATCCGATCATCCGGATTAGTAGGGGCCTTGGGCACATGATTAGGCCCCCTACCCAAGCCGCACTTTTTCTGCGCTACTTCAGAAGCCATCTGTATATTACAAATTTAAAGATGTTATTATGAGTCATGTGTGATTATATGTATATATGACAATAAACGTGACAGTGATATAAACATGTATATATATGAATATAAAATGACAATAAACAAAAGTTGCATTTAAATAGTTTAGTACATAAACATGATAAATGATGATATAAACATGTATATATATGAATATAAAATGACAATAAACAAAAATTGCATTTAAATAGTTTAGTATATAAACATGACAATGATATAAAAAACATGTAATGCTAAACATACATTTCATTTGTTCAAGTGTCAATGTCTGATTCAGAATCATCTTGTATATGTGTTGTAGATTCATAACCATCATCTGCTTCAGATTCAGTGTTAGATTCAGTCAATAACTCTTCCTCCTCAGTATCAATGTCATCTGACACAAGTATTGACTCAAGATCTAATTAATGTGGTTCATCTCCACCATCTAACTGGATTACTTCATTGTCGTCCTCCACATTTATTATAGTTTGACTATGAAGCATCTGCTCTTGGTAAATCTCCCCATTAACTAATTCTACATGACTACTGGCGGCGGAGTATGAATTACAACTTGCCAATCAGTAGGCGATTACATCCCTTTTCCTAATAGGACTAGGAGTGTAGTATACTTATACTATTTGAGTTGGTAAAACAAATGGTTCGTTGGAGTACGCAGACCTATGGAGGTCAATATCGACGATTCCATGTCTGTCAACACGTATCCCTTTTTTTGAATCAAACCAACGGCACTTGAACAAGTGAATATGACCCATGTACGTGCCCTCGTACGACAACTCTACGATTTCCTCTAACTCCCCATAAAAGGCACGACCAAGGTCATTGTAACAATCTCCTTGGACACACACTCCAGAGTTCGTTGTTCTTTTACCGTGCCCATATGTCTTTGTGTGAAATTCACAACCATTTATTTTGTAACCATCATGGCTAAATTGGTCCTGCTCGGTCCCATAGCTAGGACTTGTACATTAGCTTAATCGTTGATCCTCGATCAAAGCTTCTACAAAAACTTCATCTTATTAAATGAAGTCATAGTTAACATGGAGTATATATATATATATATATATATATATATATATATATATATATATATATATATATATATATATACTACGTGTAAAAATTGAACTTACTTTGTCTTTTAGCCAAAGTGCAAAGTTTTTATCCCGATTGATTTGAATATCTTTATCAGTTATGCCGGGATGCTTTACTTTTAACTCGTCATCGTACAATCTATACCATGTTATAAACATTAACATATTGGAATAAATTTTCAACTTAAAAGATAAATTATCAAGTTTACATGTGTACCTCACAAATTCGTCAATCTCCTCGCAATTGAGAAGAATGTAAGTATGTGCAACATGTAATTCTTGCTCAGAGAGGAATATGCGCTTCCCTTTTCCATAAGGGCGGCCCGATAGACCAAATATAGAGAGGCGACCATTTAGTTCAACATTTCCCCCATCATCATGTCTCGATACTGGATTGGCCTTTGTCAAGACTTTGTCCAGAAAATTGTCTGAGACAAACGTAGATATCTCATCGAAACTGTATGCCTCACATATCGACCCCTCGACATAAGCTCTATTCTTCACCTTCCTCTTAAGGTTTCCCATCACCCTCTCAAAAGGGTACATCCATCTATATTGAACTGGACCCCCAACACGAGCTTCATAGGGAAGATGGATTTGCAAATGCTCCATGGAGTCAAAAAAAAACCAGGTGGGAATATTTTTCCGGTTTACACGTGATCTCTATGATGTTCTTCTCAAGTACAGACATGTCCTTCTCATTTAATGATTTTGAACATAAGTCTTTGAAGAAACGACTAAGATCCGTCAAAGCATCCCATATTGGTTTATCAAGCAGATCCCAAAATGCTATAGGCATGAGTCTCTCCATGAACACATAGCGATCCACGACTCTTCATCCTTGCAATTTCCATCCGTAACACACCTTGCAATGTTTGGCGATATCCATCGGTAGTAGTTTGAGATACTTAACCCATGTGCACACATCTTCAACTTGCTTTTTGGACAATGTGTACCTTACATGCGGTTTGACAATCTTACCATTAGGAGATTCTAATCTGGGACGCTTACAAATATCTTTCATGTCCAAACGTGCCTTATCGTTATCTTTTGTCTTCCCCGTAACATTCATCACAGTGTTAAACACATTGTTAAACACATTCTTCTCAATATGCATCACATCTAGATTATGACGAATCAAATTTATAGACCAATAAGGCAGTTCCCAAAAGATGCTTCTCCGAACCCAGTTATGAGATTCGCCAAACCCATTGATTATGTTTGTGGCATCAACCTTACCAAATGGGATAACCGACAATCTCATCACACGATCTCGCATCTCCATTCCCGACAATCGCGGTGCAAACATATCATTGTCTACTTTCCTTTTTCTGAAGTGTTCTCTATTTCTTCGAAACGGGTGATCTACCGGTAAGAACCGACGATGATAGTCAAACCAACAAGGCTTTCGACCTTTTGATAGATTAAACAACTTTGTATGCTCCATACAATATGGACAAGCCAACTTCCCGTGTGTACTCCATCCAGCTAACATACCATAAGCTGGGAAGTCACTTATAGTCCATATGACCGCTGCCCTAAGGTTGAAATTTGTTTTTGTTGCAACATCCCAAGTCCGTACTCCATCCTCCCATAATACCTTCAACTCGTCTATAAGAGGTCTCAAGTAAACATCTAAGTTCTTTCCAGGACTCTTAGGACCAAGAACCACGAGTGAAAGAAACAAGTATGAATGTTTTATACACATCCAAGGAGGTAAGTTATACGGAGTAACAATCACAGCCCAACATGAGTACGGAACAACTGAGTGGTAAAACGGATTGAAACCATCGGTGGACAATCCAAGCCTCACATTTCTAGTTTCCGATGCAAATCCAGGATGTGCTAAGTTGAAATCTTTTCAAGCCTGCCCTTCTGCGGGATGATTTAGTTCTCCATCTTTAGCTAGAGATTTTGCATGCCAACTCATATGTTCAGCTGTTCTTAAAGACATGTACAATCTTTTTAGCCGATGTGTTATTGGAAAATACCTTAGAATCTTAAACGGTATACTTGATTTTTTTGTAGTCACACCCTCTTTATTAGGCCTAAACCGATCATGACGCAAAAGCGTGCACCTTGTCATCATCATTCATTTTCCTTATAAAATAACATGCAATCGTTGGGACATGCATCGATCTTTTGGTATCCAAGTCCCAACTTCTTCACCATTTTCTTACAAAAGTAATAGTTACCAGGTAATTTCTCACCGTCAGGCAACATACTCTTAATGGCCTTCAAGAGCAACTCAAAACACTCATGGCTCATGTTGTGATCGGCCTTTGATGTTATGTAATGTCGCCATGCGAGAAAATGTGTGTGTGTTTGGTGCAACCATACCCTGATGGCTCGCTACCCTCGTCTAACAACTTAAAGAAGTCTTTGGCATCGAGAATTCATAGGTTGCTCTCTGCCTTGCTCCCAATCAAAATCGGCCTGCAATATCATGAACCATTTCATTCATACGATGAGTACTCTTGCTTGAATTGTGTACTTGTGTGATGCCACCATCTCTTCTCTGCCCATGTGCCCCCAACATTCTTCATAATTTCTCATGAACCAAAAACAAGTAAATGATAGTTTACTATGTCTCCATCCATATAATTTACATTCTTACACTTCAAACATGGACATCGTGTCTGCGACTTACCATTCATACATTAGGGTGACTATCGCGATACTCCAAAAACACTTTGCAACAAGCTCTAAATTCAACTGTAGCACCTATCTGGGTACTTGACTTTCGTCGTGCCATCCAACTACGGTCTGGATAGAGGTCTATGATTCCACGGTACCTACTACAGACAACATGAGCTTATTAATCATATGACTTGAGCATACTTGTAACCATATGACTTGAACATACTTGTAAGCATGCATATGATTAACATTTAAGCATACTTGTAAGCATATGACTTGAGCATACTTGTAACCATATGACTTGAGCATACTTGTAAGCATATGAGTATCATTTAAGCATACTTGTAAGCATATGACTTGAGAGCATAAATACTTGTAATCATATGACTTGAGTATACTTGTAAGCATATTATATCATGTTATTTTATTTTAATTTGTTTTAAATTTGTTTTTATTGTTTATCGTAAGTGAATACGTAAGGTATTTCATTCATGCTAGCTTTATATCAGCCCCCTAACAACCAAGCTTGGCTTGGCCCCGTGAGGCTTGGCTAAGCTTGGCGTGGCCTCGTGTGGCCTCATGACCCCAATGACCATCGGCTCCAACATCCCCTTAATAGGCTCTAGTGGATCACCAATAGGCTCGTTAATAGTATAAATGTTCACAACTACCCGACCAATAAATTTTTTTTGCTAGAGTCTCCCTTGTAATATGGACTAGCCACATGCACGACGGCATGTATATAAGGTCATTTCTAGGCACCCAAGACATAAACCAAGAATCCACATATAGACGATCTTGCATAAGTATAAATAATGTGAAGAAAAGCCTAACTATTACCCTTAGACGATCTTGCATAAGTATAGTTCTCATATAGGCATAGATTTGACTATAATTTCATAAACAGTCCATATGAGATACCATGAATTGGATGGAATTTTTATTTTTATTTTGACCATAGGCTTCAAAATGATAAATGCGTTCATCTCAAATGAGATATCATTTTTACTGTGTAAATGTGTTCAAATTATATTATCAAAAATTATGAACTTATCGGAATCCCAATACTCATAAAATTGTTCATCATCCCAAATGAGAAAGCATTTGAGCATGAAGCAACGCCAAATTTTCTTACAAAAATAACAGTTTCCAATACAATTATGTAACAAATTACCTAATCAACACGAGGATCTGATTTGTGAACTTTGGGTTTTTGAAATATTTCTACTATATGGGTGACCTCCCCTAGACTTGCAAATGAGAAAAGTAATAAAACTAAATGGACCTTTACAACAATATGTAATACACTTTCAAGTTCAACTCTGCTAGAAATGACAAAAACAATCAAATGTGTTTATGCATCATTGAATCAATTTCCAGGTATGGTATTATAAACAACAAACTGAAAATTAAACCAAAAAAAGAAGAAGAAGAAGAAGAATTTCTTACCTCTAAAATTAAATTGATTTGAAGAAGATTGAACACACCGAATCGAGCGAACGCCTCTTCTCTCCCCCTTCTCCTTCTTCTCCCTATTCTGTCGCCCTCTTTTTTTCTCTTTCTCTTTCTGCTGAATCGAGCAAACGCTTGAGCTTGAATCTGTTTAAGAGAATCGTGACCACTTCAAATGACCGCGTGATGCGGCACCGATAATCTTAATCGCAACAAAAAAAGCGCGCGGGGTTTCGCACTAATTTTGGGGAAATTCACATCGATGCCGTCAATGACCATGAGCGTCGTTGATATCAAAAAATGACTAAATTTTTCCCGATCGCGGAGATAAGGATCACTAATACTATAATCAGCGACCGGATATGCGTTCGCTGATATTATTGGTCGTAGATAGGCCTATTTTTTGTAGTGAAGTTGTTAGAAGTTTTTAAGAAACTCCAAAAAAATATTCCATTCGCAGAAGCCTTAGATAAAATGCCAAGTTATGCTAAATTCATGAAGGGAATTTTATCAAGGAAAAAGAAGTGGGAAGATTTTGAAATGATAGCTTTAACGGAGGAGTGCAGTGCAGTTTTACAAAGGAAGTTACCGCCAAAGTTGAAAGATTTGGGGTGCCTCACTATTCTATGTACAATTGAGAATATGGCATTTCAAAAGTGTTTATGTGATTTGCGGGTGAGTGTAAATCTCATGCCGTTATCAGCATACACAGAATTAGGTTTACAAGATCCGAAACCAACCAATTTTTCTCTATAGTTGGCAGATAGGTCAGTTACGTACCCGAGAAGAATTATGGAGGACATTCTGGTTAAAGTGGATAAATTTATATTCCCTGTTGAATTCATAATTCTGGATTACGAGGAAGATTAAAATATCCCAATCATCCTAGGAAGACCATTCTTGGCTATGGGTAGAACTCTCATCGATGTGTAAAAAGGTGAATTCACTATAAGGGTCCAAGATCAGGAAGTCAAGTTCAATGTGTTCAACGCCATGAAGTTTCCTACGGATGAAGAAGAGTGTTATTGGGTTGATGTCATTGATCGGATAGTTAAGGAAGACATGGAAAAGAGTTTGGTTAATGATCCATTGGAAATTAAATTATTGGGAGATGAGGATGTGGATGCTCCTGAATTTGTGGATTATTTGCATATGCTAGATTCTTTGCCATAAGTTCTCAAAGCACCATTTTAACCATTGTACATGGAGGAAAGAGCCAGGACAAGGATGAAACCTTCGTTGGAGGAGCCACCTACACTTGAGCTTAAGCCACTACCTAAACACCTAAGGTATGCATATTTAGGAAATTCAAATACTCTACCTGTTATTATTTCTGCTGCTTTTAACGAATTGCAGGAAAATAAGTTGTTGAGAGTGCTTAGAGAACACAAATCGGCTATAAGATGGACAATTGCAGATATCAAGGGAATCAGTCCATCCTTTTGCATACACAAAATTCTTATGGAAGAGGATGCAAAGCCAATAGTGGAACAACAAAGATGGCTCAACCCAATCATGAAAGAAGTAGTGAAGAAAGAAATTTTAAAGTGTTGGATGCGGGAATCATCTACCCAATTTCAGATAGTGCGTGGGTCAGTCAAGTTCAATGTGTACCGAAAAAGGGAGGAATGACCGTAGTGAAGAACGATGATAATGAATTGATTCTAGCAAGAACAATGATCAGTTGGAGGGTTTGCATGGATTACAGGAAGTTGAATAAAGCGACCCACAAAGACCATTTCCCTTTACCTTTCATTGATCAAATGTTGGATAGATTGGCGGGACACGAATTTTATTGCCTACTGGATGGGTATTCGGGGTATAATCAGATAGTCATTTCCCCCAAAGATCAAGAAAAGACTACTTTCACGTGCCCATACGACACCTTTGCTTTCAGGAGAATGTCTTTTAGCTTTTGTAATGCACCCACAACTTTCTAACGGTGTATGATGGCCATTTTCTTGGACATGGTGGAAAAGAATGTTGAAGTCTTCATGGACGACTTCTCTGTCTATGGAGATAATTTTGATGCTTGTTTGGAGAAATTGGTGATGGTTTTAAAGAGATGCGTAGAGACAAACTTTGTGCTTAACTGGGAAAAATGCTACTTCATGGTCGAAGAACGAATAATTTTGGGGAACAAGGTTTCGGCAAAGGGATTAGAGGTTAATCGAATGAAGTTGGAAATAATAGAAAATCTTCCTCCACCAACTACAGTCAAAGGAATCCATAGTTTTTTGGGACATGCTAGATTTTACCAAAGGTTTATTAAAGATTTCTCTAAGATTGCGAAACCATTGTGCAGTCTCTTAGAAAAAGATGCAGTTTTTGAGTTCGATGAGGATTATAAGTTAGTATTTGAGTTATTGAAGAAAAAGTTGACTACAACACCAGTTATTGTCACACCAGATTGGAATATGCCTTTTGAGTTAATGTGCGATGCGAGCGACTATGCCGTAGGCACTATTTTGGGTCAACACCAAGAGAAGATATTCCACGCCATATACTATGCAAGTAATATACTTACGAAAACACAAATGAATTACACAACTACAGAGAAAGAGTTACTTGCAGTAGTTTATGCCTTTGACAAATTCTGGACATATTTGATCGGAACAAAGGTGGTGGTTTTTACGGATCACTCGGCCATTCGGTATTTAATCTCGAAGAAGGATGCTAAGCCATGACTTATAAGATGGATACTCCTCCTACAAGAATTTGATTTGGAAATAAAAGGTAAAAAGGGGACGAAGAATAAAGTTGTGGACCATCTTTCAAGGTTAGAAAATTCGGACAAAGACGAGGCAGATAAGTGTTTAATCAACGAGTTGTTTCCGGATGAGCAACTGTTTGGGGTCAACACAGAATTTCCATGGAATGCTGACTTCGCAAACTATTTGGTGAGTAACATCCTTCCCCCTGAAGTTACACGTCAACAAAAGAAGAAGTTACTACATGATGTCAAGTGGTACATATGGGATGAGCCTGATTTATTCAAATAGTGCATAGACAAAATGATTCGACGATGCGTGCCATATAGCGAAGTAAAAAATATCCTGCACGAGTGTCATTCATCTGTATATGGGGGACATTATGGTAGTGAAAGGATAGTGGCCAAGATACTCCAAGTAGGATTCTATTAGCCTACTATATTCAAGGATGCTCACGAGTTCGTGAAAAGTTGTGATAGATGTCAACGGATGGGCAACATCTTAAAGAGGAACGAAATGCCACTCAACACAATTATGGAGGTAGAAGTCTTTGATGTCTGGGGAATGGACTTTATGGGGCCTTTTCCTCCCTCATACAATAACTTATTTATTCTCCTTGCGGTGGATTATGTAACAAAATGGGTGGAAGCTATGGCACTCCCTACAAATGATGCCAAGGTGGTCTTAAAATTCCTACAAAAGAATATATTTACACGATTTGGCACACCAAGAGTAATCATAAGTGACGAGGAAAGTCACTTCTGCAATAAATCATTCATAACTCTCTTGGAAAAATATGGAGTTAATCATAGGGTTGAAGCACCATATCACCCTCAGACAACTGGGCAAGCTGAAGTATCCAACAAGGAGGTGAAGAAAATTTTAGAGAAAGTAGTAAACCCAAACAAAAAAGACTGGTCTCTAAAATTGGATGATGCATTATGGGCTTATAGGACAGCATACAAGACGCCAATTGGGATGTCGCCATATCAATTGGTTTATTGAAAAGCATGTCACCTACCTGCGGAGTTACAACACAAAGCCTATAGGGCAATTCAGAAGCTCAACTTCGATCAAGCAGCAACAGGTGAAAAGAGGCTACTTTAATTGAACGAACTTGATGAATTTAGACTACAAGCCTATGAGAATTCGAAGTTGTATAAAGAAAAGGTCAAGAAATGGCACGACCAAAAAATCTTGCAAAGAAAGTTTGAACCGGGGCAATCAGTACTATTGTTTAATTCCAAGCTGAGACTATTTCCCAAAAAGCTTAAATCTAGATGGTCGGGTCCATTTACTATTAAGAGAGTCTTCCCACATAGCGCCATTGAGCTCTATAATAGAAATCTGCTCAAAACCTTCAAATTCAACGGGCAAAGATTAAAGCATTACTGGGGTGGCGACGTCGACAATGAAGCCATTGCAATCACACTTGCAGATGAACCTTGAAATAAGAGGCACCATTGGGCTTACAACATTAAAACTAGCGCTACTTGGGAGGCAACCCACGCTCTAAACCTTTTCTTATTTATTTATTAAGTACATTTTAGCTCATAGTATAGCTTAGATAATTCTTTTTCATAGAATAATGACTTCATTGTGGTATGGATTGTAGGAAATGTTGGAAAAGAAGAGTCACCAAGACACTGCATATACGACGCGGGGTGCGCTACCACTACAATACTTTCTGACCTTACAGCGCATGGTGCACCATAGCAGGCATATACACGGCGTGGGTCGCGCCGCTCAGAAACACTAGACACTAATTAGAATCCTAACGCATCATACTCGGCCATAACCACTCAAGAACTCCTCTTTACACTTAAACTCCCCACTCCTCTTTCAAAACAAACTATCCCACTACCCCATAACTCCCACAATTCCTTTACTTCCACTTCTCCTTCTCCTTCCCAACTCCTTTTCCCATTAACACACAAACTCTCCAACTTCCAATCCACGTTGGTTTTCATCTCCTATATGAACTCTACCCATGAAAGTAGCCACATTCATGCTATATACAAGCAATACACTCCAACACTAAATCTAATTCCTTTCCTACACAAATTCTTACAAATTGGGGCATCATTACAAAGGGGGAAACAAAAAAAATTTCAATGAAGGTAAACCCAAAATTGCTTCATTCTCATTTTTCTTTTCTTTTGTTGATAACAATTGGTTGGAAAACCTTGGGAAGTGGTTGCCCAAGGATTGTGTTGCCTTATTTCATACTTTGGTTAAGAGATAGCTCCAAGAAGCCAAGTTTGTGGGAATTAACCCTTACCCCCACCAACTATTTGACAAAATTCCTGAACCAAAATTTTTGCCTAAACCTCACCATAAACATCATGTCTTCACACAAGAGACAACGTCCATCCACCTCCACTGCTCGGGCTCAATATGATCACATAAAATTTGTTAGTGAAGGGGTCGAGGCAAGGTTCAAATCATACATAGACAAGAAGACTTTGGTGTTAAAACGAGGATTGAAGCTGGATGCTAACTTGGATGGTGATATGGCTCTAATGATTGTGGAGCAAAATTGGTTTGAGTTAGTGGAGCAACCACTTCCAGCGGTCATCAACATAGTAAATGAATTTTATTCCAACGTAATGGAGCATGTCAATCATGTAGTCATGGTTCGGGGTAAACTAGTGTTCTTTCATGTCAATGCTATCAACGAGAATTTTGGGCTGGAAACACCGACTGACGGTCGATATAAAGATGGTTTGCTCAACTTGGATGAGTTAATTATAAGATTATGAAAACCAGGAACACAATGGGTTACCCGAGCTAGAACGGATGAAAAGATAAGTTTTCCTCACTCAGCTCTAAGTAGGTATGGTAAAGCATGGTATGCATTCCTTTGTGCCCGATTGATGCCCACACACCACCAAAATGATTTAACTAAGGAAAGGGCACGACTACTTTATGGGATTGTTCACCACTATTACCGTGTGAATAATTCCATTGTGTTCTACAATGTGGACGTGGGTGATTGTATTCAAGAGTCCATTGATCGGCTGCTAAGGGGAAGTACTATGGGGGGCCTTTTATATGGATTTCTCATTATTGATTTGTGCCGCAAAGCCGGGGTGCAGTGGCATCCCTCTGAACCTATTCAACAACCAATGACTATAATCGATCATGCTACAATTGAGAAATACAAGGCATGGGAGGGGGAAAGATCACATCTAAGAGGAGAAGGCTAATTATGATTCGCCAACCTCACCCCTAGTTGTAGCAACACCAATAGACGAGTGACCACCTCGTAGTTCAAGGAATCAATTTTTGTAACTGGCTCAACGCCAAGACTTAATGCATCAGAACAATGCAAATGCATTCAACACGTTTGCTAATGCGTTTTCTCGTTGCAATCCTAATGCAAATCTAGTGGACATGCATGTTCCTCATGTCTTTCCAGCATACCCTCCTTCGGATGATGACGAGCAGTGACTCATTTTTCAGGGAAGTCCTCATGTTTTTAATTGATTTATTTTATCGTAATGAGGACATTACTTACTTTAAGTTTAGGGGGGGGGGGGTTATGTTTCTGCTTGGTTAATTTGTGAAAATTTTAAAAATCATGTTAGTTAGTTTGTTTAGTTTTTATATTTATTCGTTTTTCATGTCATTTAGTTTAATGCATTCATTAGTTAAAAATTTTTTGCATGTAGTTTAAAGGACATGAATCTACTTAGTAGATAGTAAAGGTTTATTCTTGGCCAATGATGAGATTAAAGTTATATAGACAAGTACAATACCAAATATTAGATCTTTGATGTAATTTTTGTTATGACTTGAATCCTTTGCTTGTTTGAAATTGGTATAATAAGGTTAGCACGTAATAACACCTATGTTGACAGATGTAGTTCAAATTGATACATAAAGGATCTCTAAAGGATAATGTTAGTTTAAATAAGAGAATGACAAGGATAGGTAGTGAAGGCAAAGAATTAAGAAAGAACCTAAGTTTGGGAGAAAAAGTGGGGTATATAAGCTTCTTTTATCTAAAAAGGGGAACCTTCCCGAGATGAATGATTAAATCTTGTGGTGGGTCGAGAAGGAGCGTAAAACGCACTGACCATATATATATATATATATATATGGAATAACACGGGAAATAAGAGCAAAAAGCCCTCGTGATTGAAAAATAAAGTATACGTGTAAGACCCCAACTTTTATAAATAAAGATGAATTTTTCTATAAATATTATTTTTGAATATTATGGAATAAATTTGATATAATGTTATAGTTGTGGGTAATATTTATAAATTTTGCAAAAGTATGCAAGTTGTTATAAAATATTCGTTTGGTGGGGAATATTCTTTTTGTTAGGAATATTAAATACAATGGCTCAATCATTGGTGGACCCCCCTAGCGGAAATTATTGTCGGATTGAGAAAGCGACAAAAATATTTTATAAAAATAACTTGGCGGAGGTGTTACCGTTAAAGCTGTTGAACTACCCGTTGGTAAAAAATACGATGTCGCGTGTGGTTGTATAGTAGTAGCACGGTATTGATTATTGATGCTTACGTGAGAAGTCACTTTCGGCTATGCTTAATTATTACTCTGATAATTCTTTGCATCATTATCTCTTATATTATTGATTGATTATTGTCACGATTATCATACGTATAATATGTTATAGTATTAAATCAATAATTGAGGCGACAAGTTATAAATGATTAATAATTGTTGAAAGATTAAATATGTGTTGATGAAAAATAAAATGATTTGTGGTAAGTTTGATTATTTTATGGGGGCTCATATGTCATCATCTAAGAGTCTCTTCGTCGATAGTAATTACCTTTGTGAATAGTAATTACCGTCGATAGTATTTACCTTCGTCGATAGTAATTACTTTCGTCGATAGTAATTACCCTTGTGAATAGTAATTACCTTTCGTCGATAGTAATTACCTTTACAGACGTCGAACCACTTGTCGTTTCACATTCTGAGCGTCGAACCACTTGTCGTTTCACATTCTGGCGATCGAACCACTTGTCGTTTCACATTCTGAGCGTCAAACCACTTTTCTTTTCACATTATTAGTCGTCGAGCCACTTGCCTTTTCACACGGCGGTGCTAAGCTAGAAATCTTCTATAAATAGAGGCCTAGTGCTTCATTATTTTCACGCAATTCATTCAAGCTATAGAGAGAGAAAGTATAGAGAGAATAGAGAGAAAGAAGAAGAGTATTTTGTTACTACTACTTCTTTGCGATATTCAATCTCCTACCAAAAGTAAGGGAGTTATTCTTTCTTATTCATGAAGAGAATTATTGTTATTCCATTGCTTATTATTACATTGGAATAACTTTTGTATCGTGGTTTACCCTATACTTGGTGACATTCTTCTATTATTACATTGGAACATCACATGCGTGTGTTTTTGGGACTGGTTAAAATCTTTATTGATACATTGGAACATCACATGCGTGTGTTTTACAGGACTGGTTAAAATCTTTATTATACATTGGAACATCACATGCATGTGTTTTACAGGACTGGTTCCATCTTTATCATTTACATTGGAATATCTATACATGTGTTTTACACGATCTGGTTCCATCTTTATTATTACATTGGAACATCACATCGATTGTGAATTTCACGACACTGGTTAGTTATTTATTATTACATTGGAATAACTTTTATGCATCTTGATCTATCGCATGCATGGTGATTTCTTTTGTTATTCCATTCTTTATTATACCCGGTTGGTTAAAACTTTGACTTCTATACTCCATGAAATTAGTGGAATATCCTTGATATTTGCGTTTCATCCGATATCTTTTCATGAAAATATTCTTGATCATTCTTGAATTTTATTCTACAAAAGCGATATCATGTTGATAATTTGGACGTTAATAATTCTGGATAAAATAATTCTTGAACTTGTTTTATTGAATTCTTATATCATTGTCATCATCCTCATGTTTATATTATGTTGAAAGTCATACGTGGCGGCATGTAGTGCATAGATGGACTTGGTATGATTATGACGAGAGACTATTCGGTGTGTAATCATGGTAGTAATGTTACAAATGATGTGATAAAAATCCTCGATGGTAGTAGTGCATTGATGGGCGATTGTTGGCATGATCATGACCATTAATGAATACACAACTATTCTTGGCCCGTAGTGCATGAATAATTGTGGTCGTGATACTAAAGAATATCCTGGGTAGTAGTGCGGGGTGATTCGATGATGTGGAATATTTATTAAAAGTGAGTCTCGGCTATATACTTGATGATGAAAAACCTTTTAAAACCTAAAAGATAGTAGACTTTATTTTCTACTTGACTCTTTTAATGGATTGCATATTCATTCTTGATTAAAGCGGTTTATACATTGTATTTTATCGGTTTAACATTGTTGAAGACTATTGATAATTTATTACGCATTATCTTAGTCATAATATTTCTTCTTGGGCTAGTTGAGCTCACCCTTTCTTTCAATGTTTTCTTGAAATGAAATGAGAATATATTTGGGGACGAGTCGGGGAAAGCAGAGTGATGGTCACGAAGATAGCATTAGTAGTCCTCACTATTACGTGAAATAGTGTGATAATAATTATAATGAGGACTCCTTTTTGAGTTTGTATAATATCTAGTAGGCGATATTTGTATTTAAACTCACGATTTATGTCGTATTGTACAGCATGAGTTATGTTAGTAAGTTGTATTTAAATTACATACCATGTAAGTGGCGACCCAAGATGGGTGATGTATACCTAATTTTGGGGGCGTCACGGTTTAATATCGAGCTTAGGGATATGATCCCTGGCTAAGATGTGAGAATAGTACTAGGAGGGGAGGAGGGGAATACCTTCGCTAGTATGACCTACCTAAGTTTATGTGCTATTTTATTGGTTGGTCGGAAGATAGGGATAATTTGTTACATGTCAATTAACCTTTTGTTTTGTGGCGATGTCTGAAAATGACATCGAGAATGTTGAGAATATGCGATGGAGCTGAAGCGATCGTTGATTCACCACATATCAATAATCGGGATAATAATGTGCATCGGGAAGGCGACAATCCTCATGCAAACAACAACATTGACCAAATGATGAATGATCGAATGTTAGGAGGCTTTATGCGATTTATCTGGCAATGAGCGAGCGACTCATCCAAAAGCGTGGGGTGGAAACACGGAAAACTCTCGGGCGGTCACCGCTAAACAATTCAAGGCTGGGACCACCGGAGTTTAAGGAGAAACAAAACACACTTGGCGGAAGCATGGATAAATGATTACCAAGATATTTGATGTCTTGGGATGCTTGAGGAACAAAAGGTTCCACTTCCCGCCTTTATGTTGCAGCGGAGGCTGATTCTTGGTGGGAATCGGTAAAAGCGTACTCAACTTCTTTGTCTTGAAGATATCTTGGGAGAAGTTCGGGGAGGCATTCAGCGACAAATACTTTCACGAAAGTATTAGCCACATGAAGGAGGTGGAGTTTATCAAGTTAGAACAAAAAACAATATGGCCCAAGTATCGCAATCTGAGGCAAAATTTGCGGAGTTATCACGATTTGCGTCCCACTTGGTGGATAATGAAGAAAAGAATGGCGCGAATGTTTTTAAGAGGTTTGAAGTGGAGAATCGTCGACATCTTATTTCTCATAAAGCTGTGTTTGTATTCGGATGTTGTAAATAGGGCTCGATTAGTGGTGTAGCGATAACGAGTCAGCGCAACTAAAAAAGAAGCGGTAAGCAAAATTATAATACCGGTGAGACTAGTCATTGAGCGGTGACAACAAGCGTGGGAGGAATCAACGGGCGGATATGGTAACCACTTGGTGGTAATCGAGGCCAAAACAATAAGAATGGACATTTTAAGAAAAGGAGATTCAATGATGATGGAAAAGCGTCGGCACAAGCACCGTTGTTAAGGAAGAGGAAAGACCACCTATCGTATGCTTCAAATGCGGAGGAGAGGACACATCGGTCAAAGCTGCGCCATGCTTAGTCAAAGCATGTTATAATTGTGGAAGAAGGTCACTTAGCTCGATTTTGTCGTTTCTAGAAGACAAATTCAACTAGGATGGAGGCACCAAAGGTAGTCCAGAAAAGTCAAAAGCCGGTAGTCTGAAGGGAGGCGTTTGTTGTGACCTCCCGAGAGAAGCAAGAAACCGAATGAGGTCATCACGGGTAAGCTTATCATAAACTCTAATGAAGTCTATACTTTATTTGATCTGGGTTCTACCCATTCTTTTATTTCTCTACTTGCGCTCATCGATTAAATTTGACTCAGGAGAAATTAGACTTTGACTTATCTGTGGAAACTCCGTTGGGAGAAACCTTCATTACATCCACTATTTATAAGTCTTGTTTGGTTCAAATCGGTACCCTCACATTACATCGATCTTATTTCATTAAAAATACTTGCATTTGGCGTGATTACAGGGATTGATTGGTTAACTACTTATCAAATAAAAAAAATTGATTGTTTTCGTAAGGTTGTTAGCTTTCATATTTCTAATCAACCTATTATGTGAATTCAAACGACCAAACCATTAAAATCAATCACGGTCATCTCAAGCCATAAAAGCTATTCGTTTATTGAAAAATGGATGTCAAGCTTTCTTAGCTCATATCGCTGATTTAAACAAAAATAAATGGGTTTTGAGCGATATTTCTATTGTTAATAAATTTCTGGCGTATTCCAGAAGAACTACGGCCTACCCCAGGCGTGAAATTGAATTTTGTATCGACCTTGAAACCGGTACAAAACCTATTTCCAAAGCCCCATGTCGAATAGCTCTATTGAACTTGAGGAGTTAAAGACCCAACTACGAGGAATTGTTAGACATTGGCTTTATTAAGTCCTAGTACTTCTCCTTGGGGTGCTCTGTTCTATTTGTGAAGAAGAAAGATGGGAGTATGCGACTTTGTATTGATTATCGGGAGTTGAATCATGTCACCATCAAAATAGGTATCCATTGCCACGTATTGATGATTTTGTTTGACCCGGTTGCGAGGAGCAAATTCTTTTCAAAGATAGATCTTCGTTAGGATATCACCCGATTGAAGATTAGAACCGTGACATTCAAAGGCGGCTTTCGAGAACTCGATGCGGGCATTATGAATTCCTAGTCGTGTCCTTTGGATTGACTAATGCTCCTTTGCCTTTATGGATATGATGAGCAAAGTATTGAGGAATATTTAGATCACTTTGTGGTCGTCTTTATTGATGACATCCTTATTTATTCCAAAAGCCGTGAAGATCATGAGCAACACTTGAGGTGACACTCAAAAGCTTAAGTGAATATAAGCTTTATGCCAAGTTGAAGAAGTGCGAGTTACGGCTTGAAGAAGTAGCATTCCTTGGGCACGTGGTATCAAGTCATGGAATATCATTGACCCGGCAAAGATTGAAGCTATTCAAAGTGGGAACAACCTAAATCGATGGCCAAAATCGTAGCTTTCTCGGTTTTATTTGGTTATTATCGGAGATTCGTGGAAGGATTTTCTCGAATCGCTACTCCATTGACTCGGTGACTCGAAAAGATACAAAGTTCGGTTGGAAGCGAAGAATGTGAGAAGAGTTTTCAAGAACTCGAGAGGAGACTTATTTATTTTGTTACGACAATACCATCGGCTCGGAGGATTTGTCATCTCTGATGATGCTTTGGGCAAAGGGTTGGGATGTGTTCTCATGCAACATGGAAAAGTTATAGCCTATGCCTCGCGACAACTCGAAAGAATATGAGAGGAATTATCCTACTCATGATCTAGAGTTAGCATTTGTTATCTTCTGCACTTAAAATTTGGAGGCATTACTTGTATGGGAGAAAGTGGAGATCTTTACGGATCATAAAAGCCTCAAATATTTCTTCACTCAAAGGAACTCGACATGCGACAACGACGTTGGCTTGAAGCTATTGAAAGATTATGATCATACCATCGATACCATCTGGAAAAGCGAGCGTGGTGGTGGCGCATTGAGTAGAAAATCATATGCTGAAATCTGAGTGCGATATTGTCAAGCGTATGAGCCCATTTTGTGTGACTTGCAAAGGATGGAGATAGAGTTAAAGACTCGAGGGACGCGTGTGATGATAAGCGAGTATCACTGAGTAGAGCCAGACTTTAATCGATAAAGTTAAAATTTGCTCAAGATTCTAGAGACGGAGGTGATGCGTATGAGGAAGAAAGTGCAAGAAGGTGCTATCTTAGGAAGCAAGAATCGATGAAGAAGGAATACTTGAGTCGACTCCGGACTTTGTGTTCTAACGACCACGATTTAAAGTATAATATATCATGATGGAGTGCACAACACACCATTTGCAATCCATCACAGGAGTACCAAAATGTATCATGATATTCGTCATACATTTTGGTGGAGCAATATGAAGAGAGAGATAGTATTTATTTATCTCAAGGTGTCTAACTTGTCAGCGAGTTAAAGCGGAGCATCAAGTACCAAAAGGTCCATTGAAACCACTTGAAATTCGGAATGGAAGTGGGAGCACATTACCATGGATTTCGTTCTCGGTCTTCTAAGGTTTCTCAAGGCATTGATGCGATTTGGGTCATTGTTGATAGATTGACCAAGTCGCTCATTTTTCTTACCGTCTGAGAAACTTATACACTTGAGCGTCTTGCTCGTATGTACATAAGCGAGATTGTAAGGGCGCATGGTATGCGGTATCCATAGTTTACGATCGAGACCCAAGATTCACTTCACGATTTTGGGTTAGTTTGCAAAAAGCTATGAGCGCAGACTTACGATTTAGCTCGGCGTATCATCCTCGAGACAGACGGAGGTCGGAGAGGACTATTCAAACTCTTGAAGATCTATTAAGACTCTGTGTCCTTGATTTTAAGGGAGTTGGGACAAGTTCTTACCATTGGTGGAGTTTTCCTATAACAGCGAGTTATCAAGCAAGTATTGGCATGGCTCCATTGAGCGTTGTATGGAAGAAAGTGTCGTTCTCGATTATCTTTGGGATGAGGTGGGTGAAGCAGCGTTGTTGGGGCCCGGAGTTGATGCGTATGACTACGGAAAAGATTCAAAGCGATCGACAACGTATAAAAACCTCACAAAATCGACAAAAAGAGTTATCTTTGATCTTCGCCGAAAGGGCGTGGAATTCGATATAGGAGATCATGTGTTATTAAGAGTTGCTCCATGGAAAGGAGTTACAAGATTTGGAAAGAGAGGAAAACTCAATCCTCGATTCATCGGTCCATTTTAATCCTCGATCGAGTAGGGCGTGGCCTATAGACTCGCTCTACTGCTTGAAGTATGTCTCGTGTTCATAACGTTTTTCACATATCCATTTTACGTAAATATATGAAAGACCCGAACCATATTATTGAGTTAGAACCCGGACGAAATAGCGGAAGATTTGGCGTATGAAGAGGTTCTATTCAAATTTTGGATAAGAAGGAACATATTCTACGCTCCGAGGTTATACCTCAAGTCGAAAGTTTTGTGGAGGAACCACGATGTTGAGGAAATGACTTGGGAGTTAGAATCTGAAATGAAATCAAGGTATCCTTACCTCTTGACATACAGTCGTACCCTAATTTCGAGGCGAAATTTCATAAGAAGGGAGGTTGTAAGACCCTGACTTTTATAAATAAAGATGAATTTTTCTATAAATATTATTTTTGAATATTATGGAATAAATTTGATATAATATTATAGTTGTGGGTAATATTTATAAATTTTGCAAAAGTATGCAAGTTGTTATAAAATATTAGTTTGGTGGGGAATATTCTTTTTGTTAGGGAATATTAAATGCAATGGCTCAATCATTGGTGGACCCCTAGCGAAATTATTGTCGGATTGAAAAAACAAAAAATATTTTATAAAAATAACGGCGGAGGTATTTACCAGATTAAAAGCTGTTGAACTACCCGGTGGTAAAAATGCGATGTCTGGCGTGGTTGCATAGTAGCGCACGGTATTGATTATTGATGCTACGTGAGAAGTCTTTCATTTATGCTTAATTATTACTACGATAATTCTTTGCATCGTATCTCTTATATTATTGATTCAATTATTGTCACGCGATTATCATACGTATAATATGTTATAGTATTAAATCAATAATTGAGGCGACAAGTTATAAATGATTAATAATTGTTGAAAGATTAAATATGTGTTGATGAAAAATAAAATGATTTGTGGTAAGTTTGATTATTTTATGGGGGCTCATATGTCATCATCTAAGAGTCTCTTCATCGATATAGTAATTACCTTTGTGAATAGTAATTACCTTCGTCGAATAGTATAGTTACCTACCGTCGATAGTAATTACCTTCGTCGATAGTAATTACCCTTGTGAATAGTAATTGATAGTAACCGTCGATAGTAATTACCTTTACCGAGACGTCGAACCACTTGTCGTTTCACATTACTGACGTCGAACCACTTGTCGTTTCACATTCTGAGCGTCGAACCACTTGTCGTTTCACATTCTGAGCGTCGAACCACTTTTCTTTTCACATTATTAGTCGTTAAGCCACTTGCCTTTTCACACGGCGGTCTAAGCTAGAAATCTTCTATAAATAGAGGGCTAGTGCTTCATTATTTTCACGAATTCATTCAAGCTATAGAGAGAAAGTATAGAGAGAATAAGAGAGAAAGAAGAAGAGTATTTTATTCTACTACTGCTGCGATATTCAATCTCCTACCAAAAGTAAAGGGTGTTATTCTTTCTTATTCATGAAGAGAGAATTGTTGTTATTCCATTGCTTATTATTACATTGGAATAACTTTGTATATCGTGGTTTACCTATACTTGGTGACATTCTTCTATTATTATTACATTGGAACATCACATGCATGTGTTTTACGGGACTGGTTAAAATCTTTTTATTGATACATTGGAACATCACATGCATGTGTTTTACAGGACTGGTTAAAATCTTTATTATACTGTTGGAACATCACATGCGTGTGTTTTACGGACTGGTTCCATCTTTATTATTCTGTTGGAATATCTATCGTGTGTTTTACACGGATCTGGTTCCATCTTTATTATTACATTGGAACATCACAGCCGGTGTGAATTTCACGACTTTGGTTCCGTTATTTATTATTACATTGGAATAATAACATATGCATGCGATCTATCGCATGCATGGTGATTTCTTTTGTTATTCCATTCTTTATTATACCGGTTGGTTAAAACTTTGACTTCTATACTCCATGAAATTAGTGGAATATCCTTGATATTTGCGTTTCATCGATATCTTTTCATGAAAATATTCTTGATCATTCTTGAATTTTACTCTACAAAAGCGAGTATCATGTTGATAATTTGGGCGTTAATAATTCTGGATAAAATAATTCTTGAACTTGTTTTATTGAATTCTTATATCATTGTCATCATCCTCATGTTTATATTATGTTGAAAGTCATACATGGCTTTGTAGTGCGTAGATGGACTTGGTATGATTATGACGAGAGACTATTCGATTGTAATCATGACCAGTAATGTTACAAATGATGTGATAAAAATCCTCGATTAGTAGTAGTGCATTGATGGGACGATTGTTGGCATGATCATGACCATTAATGAATACACAACTATTCTTGGCCCGTAGTGCATGAATAATTGTGGTCGTGATCTTAAAGAATATCCTTTGGTAGTAGTGCGGGGTGATTCGATGATGTGGAATATTTATTAAAATTTGAGTCTCGGCTATAATGATGATGAAAAACCTTTTAAAACCTAAAAGATAGTAGACTTTATTTTCTACTTGACTCTTTTAATGGATTGCATATTCATTGCTTGATTAAAGCTGGTTGTCTATTGTATTTTATCGGTTTAACATTGTTGAAGACTATTGATAATTTATTACGCATTATCTTAGTCATAATATTTCTTCTTTGGGCTAGTTGAGCTCACCCTTTCTTTCTTTATTCTCTTGAAATGAGAATATAAATTTGGGACGAGTCGGGGAAGCGAGTGATGGTCTGAAGATAGCATTAGTAGTCCTCACTATTACGTGAAATAGTGTGATAATAATTGTAATGAGGACTCCTTTTGAGTTTGTATAATATCTAGTAAGCGATATTTGTATTTAAACTCACGATTTATGTATATATTGTACCACAGTTATGTTAGTAAGTTGTATTTAAATTACATACCATGTAAGTGGCGACCCAAGATGGGTGATGTATACCTAATTTTGGGGGCGTCACGGTTAATATCGAGCTTAGGATATGATCCTGGCTAAGATGTGAGAATAGTACTAGGAGGGAGGCAGCAGAATACCTTCGCTAGTATGACCTACCTAAGTTTATGTGCTATTTTATTGGTTGGTGGGAAGATAGGGATAATTTGTTACATGTCAATTAACCTTTTGTTTTGTGGCGATGTCTGAAAATGACATCGAGAATGTTGAGAATAGCAATGATGGGCGCTTGGCGATCGTTGATTCACCACATATCAATAATCGAGGATAATGTGCATCGAGGCGACAATCCTCATGCAAACAACAACATTGACCAAATGATGAATGATCAAATGTTCGGAGGCTTTTATGATTTATACGGCAATGACAAGGAGAGGCGACTCTGTCCAAAGCGTGGGGTTGAAACACGGAAAACTCTCGAGGCGGTCACCGCTAAACAATTCAAGGAGGCTGGGACCACGGAGTTTAAGGAGGAAAGCAAAACCACTTGGCGGAAGCATGGATAAAGCATGATTACAAGATATTTGATGTCTTGGGATGCTTCGAGGAGCAAAGGTTCCCCTTTACGCCTTTATGTTCTTGTGGAGGGATTCTTGGTGGGAATCGGTAAAAGCGTTCAACTTCTTTGTCTTGAAGATATCTTGGGAGAAGTTCTAGGAGTACATTCAACGACAAATACTTTCTGAAAGTATTACGCCACATGAAGGAGGTGGAGTTTATCAAGTTAGAACAAAACAATATGGCCAGTATCATGATCTGAGGCAAAATTTGCGGAGTTATCACGATTTGCGTCCCACTTGGTGGATAATGAAGAAAGAATGGCGCGAATGTTTTTAAGAGGTTTGAAGCGGGAGAATCGTCGACATCTTATTTCTCATAAAGCTGTGTTTGTATTGGATGTTGTAAATAGGGCTCGATTAGTGGAGCGCGATAATGAGTGTATGACTAAAAAGAAGCGGTAAGCAAAATTATAATACCGGTGAGACTAGTCATCGAAGCGGTGACAACAAGCGTGGAGGAATCAAACGGGCGGATATGGTAACCACGCCGGTGGTAATCGAGGCCAAAACAATAAGAATGGACATTTTAAGAAAAGGAGATTCAATGATGATGGAAAGGCGTCAACACCTGACACCCGTTGTTAAGGAAGCGGAAAGACCACCTATCATATGCTTCAAATGCGGAGGAGAGGGACACATCGGTCAAAGCTGCGCCATGCAGTCAAAGCATGTTATAATTGTGGAAGAGAAGGTCACTTAGCTCGATTTTGTCGTTCACAGAAGACAAATTCAACTAGGATGGAGGCACCAAAGGTAGTCGAGAAAAGTCAAAAGCCGGTAGTCTGAGGAGGCGTTTGTTGTGACCTCCCGAGAGCAAGGAACCGAATGAGGTCATCACGGGTAAGCTTATCATAAACTCTAATGAAAGTCTATACTTTATTTGATCTGGGTTCTACCCATTCTTTTATTTCTCCTACTTGCGCTCATCGATTAAATTTGACTCAGGAGAAATTAGACTTTGACTTATCTGTGGAAACTCGTTGGGAGAAACCTTCATTACATCCCTTTATTTATAAGTCTTGTTTGGTTCAAATCGGTACCCTCACATTACTGTCGATCTTATTTCATTAAAAATACTTGCATTTGGCGTGATTCTAAAGGGATTGATTGGTTAACTACTTATCATGCAAAAAAATTGATTGTTTTTCGTAAGGTTGTTAGCTTTCATATTCCTAATCAACCTATTATGTGAATTCAAACGACCAAACCATTAAAATCAATCACGGTCATCTCAAGCCATAAAGCTATTCGTTTATTGAAAAAATGGATGTCAAGCTTTCTTAGCTCATATCGCTGATTTAAACAAAAATAAATCGAGTTTTGAGCGATATTTCTATTGTTAATAAATTTCTGGCGTATTCCCAGAAGAACTTCTGGCCTACCCCAGGCGTGAAATTGAATTTTGTATCGACCTTGAACACGGTACAAAACCTATTTCCAAAGCCCATATCGAATGGCTCTATTGAACTTGAGGAGTTAAAGACCCAACTGCGAGGAATTGTTAGACATTGGCTTTATTAGTCCTAGTACTTCTCCTTGGGGTGCTCACATTACTATTTGTGAAAAAGAAAGATGGGAGTATGCGACTTTGTATTGATTATCGGGAGTTGAATCATGTCACCATCAAAAATAGGTATCCATTGCCGCGTATTGATGACTGTTTGACCCGATTCAAGGAGCCAAATTCTTTTCAAAGATAGATCTTCGTTAGGATATCACCAATTGAAGATTAGAACCGTGACATTCCAAAGGCGGCTTTCGGAACTTCGATGCGGGCATTATGAATTCCTAGTCATGTCCTTTGGATTGACTAATGCTCCTCTTTGCCTTTATGGATATGATGAACCGAGTATTCAAGGAATATTTAGATCACTTTGTGGTCGTCTTTATTGATGACATCCTTATTTATTCCAAAAAAGTGAAGATCATGAGCAACACTTGAGGTGACACTCCAAAAAGCCGTGAATATAAGCTTTATGCCAAGTTGAAGAAATGCGAGTTACGGCTTGAAGAAGTAGCATTCCTTGGGCACGTGGTATCAAGTCGTGGAATATCATTGACCCAGCCGAAAGATTGAAGCTATTCAAAGTGGGAACAACCTAAATCGATGGCCGAAATCGTAGCTTTCTCGGTTTAATTTGGTTATTATCGGAGATTCGTGGAAGGATTTTCTCGAATCGCTACTCCATTATTTCGGTGACTTGAAAAGATCAAAGTTCGGTTGGGGCGAAGAATGTGAGAAGAGTTTTCAAGAACTTCGAGAGGAGACTTATTTATTTTGTTACGGCAATACCATCGGCTCGGAGGATTTGTCATCTCTGATGATGCTTGGGCAAAGGTTGGGATGTGTTCTCATGCGACATGGAAAAGTTATAGCCTATGCCTCGCGACAACTCAAAGAATATGAGAGGAATTATCCTACTCATGATCTAGAGTTAGCATTTGTTATCTTTTGCACTTAAAATTTGGAGGCATTACTTGTATGGGGAGAAAGTGGAGATCTTTACGGATCATAAAAGCCTCAAATATTTCTTCACTCAAAAGGAACTCGACATGCGACAACGGCGTTGGCTTGGCATTGAAAGATTATGATCATACCATCGATACCATCTGGAAAAGCGAGCGTGGTAGGCGGCGCATTGAGTAGAAAATCATATGCAAATCTGAGTGCGATATTGTCAGTATAAAGGCCCATTTTGTGTGACTTGCAAAGGATGGAGATAGAGTTAAAGACTCGGGGACGCATGTGATGATAGCGAGTATCTGAGTAGAACCAGACTTTAATCGATAAAGTTAAAAATTGCTTCAAGCTATAGACACGGAGGCGATCGTATGAGGAAGAAAGTGCAAGAAGGTGCTATGCGGAAGCAAGAATCGATGAAGAAGGAATACTTGAGTCGACTCCGGACTTTGTGTTCTAACGACCACGATTTAAAGTATAATATCATGATGGGGGCGCAAAACACCATTTGCAATCCATCACAGGAGTACCAAAATGTATCATGATATTAAGTCATACATTTTGGTGGAAGCAATATGAAAGAGAGAGATATATTTATTTATCTCAAGGTGTCTAACTTGTCAGCGAGTTAAGCGGAGCATCAAGTACCAAAAGGTCCATTGAAACCACTTGAAATTCCAGAATGGAAGTGGGAGCACATTACCATGGATTTCGTTATCGGTCTTCTAAGGTTTCTCAAGGCATTGATGCGATTTGGGTCATTGTTGATAGATTGACCAAGTCGCTCATTTCTTCTACCGTCGAGAAACTTATACACTTGAGCGTCTTGCTCGTATGTACATAAGCGAGATTGTAAGGCGCATGGTATGCGGTATCCATAGTTTACGATCGAGACCCAAGATTCACTTCACGATTTTGGGTTAGTTTGCAAAAAGCTATATGAGCGCAGACTTACGATTTAGCTCGGCGTATCATCCTCGAGACAGACGGACGGTCGGAGAGGACTATTCAAACTCTTGAAGATCTATTAAGACTACTGTGTCCTTGATTTTAAGGGGAGTTGGGACAAGTTCTTACCATTGGTGGAGTTTTCCTATAACACGAGTTATCAAGCAAGTATTGGCATGGCTCCATTGAGCGTTGTATGGAAGAAAGTGTCGTTCTCGGTATCTTTGGGATGAGGTGGGTGAAGCAGCGTTGTTGGGGCCGGAGTTGATACGTATGACTACGGAAAAGATTCAAACGATCGACAGCGTATAAAAACCTCACAAAATCGACAAAAGAGTTATCTTGATCTTCATCGAAAGGGCGTGGAATTCGATATAGGAGATCGTGTGTTATTAGAGTTGCTCCATGGAAAGGAGTTACAAGATTTGGAAAGAGAAAACTCAATCCTCGATTCATCGGTCCATTTTAATCCTCGATCGGTAGGAAGGCTGTGGCTATAGACTCGCTTTTTCTGCTTGAAGTATGTCTCGTGTTCATAGCGTTTTTCACATATCCATTTTACGTAAATATATGAAAGACCCGAACCATATTATTGAGTTAGAACCCGAGACGAAATAGCGGAAGATTTGGCGTATGAAGAGGTTCTATTCAAATTTTGGATAAGAAGGAACATATTCTACGCTCGAGAGTTATACCTCAAATCGAAGTTTTGTGGAGGAACCACGATGTTAAGGAAATGACTTGGGAGTTAGAATGAAATGAAATCAAGGTATCCTTACCTCTTGACATACCAGTCGTACCCTAATTTGAGTGAAATTTCATAAGAAGGGAGGTTGTAAGACCTGACTTTTATAAATAAAGATGAATTTTTCTATAAATATTATTTTTGAATATTATGGAATAAATTTGATATAATGTTATAGTTGTGGGTAATATTTATAAATTTTGCAAAGTATGCAAGTTGTTATAAAATATTCGTTTGGTGGGGAATATTCTTTTGTTAGGGAATATTAAATACAATGACTCAATCATTAGTGGACCTAGCATGAAATTATTATCGGATTGAAAGCAACAAAAATATTTTATAAAAATAACGGCGGAGGTGTTACTGTTAAAAGCTGTTGAACTACCGGTGTAAAGAAATGCGATGTCTGGCGTGGTTGCGTAGTAGCACTGCGGTATTGATTATTGATGCTTACGTGAGAAGTCACTCACTATATGCTTAATTATTACTCACGATAATTATTTGCATCATCATTATCTCTTATATTATTGATTCAATTATTGTCACGATTATCATACGTATAATATGTTATAGTATTAAATCAATAATTGAGGCGACAAGTTATAAATGATTAATAATTGTTGAAAGATTAAATATGTGTTGATGAAAAATAAAATGATTTGTGGTAAGTTTGATTATTTTATGGGGGCTCATATGTCATCATCTAAGAGTCTCTTCATCGATAGTAATTACTTTTGTGAATAGTAATTACCTTCGTCAATAGTATTTACCTTCGTCGATAGTAATTACCTTCGTCGATAGTAATTACCTTGTGAATAGTAATTACCTTCGTCGATAGTAATTACCTTTGCAGACGTCGAACCACTTGTCGTTTCACATTACTGAGAGTCGAACCACTTGTCGTTTCACACATTTCACATCGAGCGTCGAACCACTTGTCGTTTCACATTACAGGCGTCAAACCACTTTTCTTTTCACATTATTAGTCGTTAAGCCACTTGCCTTTTCACACGGTAGGTGCTAAGCTAGAAATCTTCTATAAATAGAGGCCTAGTGCTTCATTATTTTTCACGAATTCATTCAAGCTATAGAGAGAGAAAGTATAGAGAATAAGAGAGAAAGAAGAAGAGTATTTTATTCTACACCTTAACTGCGATTATTCAATCTCTACCAAAAGTAAAGGGTGTTATTCTTTCTTATTCATGAAGAGAACTATTGTTATTCCATTGCTTATTATTACATTGGAATAACTTTTTGTATCGTGGTTTACCCTATACTTGGTGATATTCTTCTATTATTACATTTGGAACATCACATGCATGTGTTTACACCGGACTGGTTAAAATCTTTATTATTCTGTTGGAACATCACATGCATGTGTTTTACAGGACTGGTTAAAATCTTTATTATACTGTTGGAACATCACATGCATGTGTTTTACGGACTGGTTAAAATCTTTATCATTACATTGGAATATCCTATCGTGTGTTTTACACGGATCTGGTTCCATCTTTATTATTACATTGGAACATCACATGCGGTGTGAATTTCACGACTGGTTAGATTATTTATTATTACATTGGAATAACTTTTATGCATGCGATCTATCGCATGCATGGTGATTTCTTTTTCTTATTCCATTCTTTATTATACCCGGTTGGTTAAAACTTTGACTTCTATACTCCATGAAATTAGTGGAATATCCTTGATATTTGCGTTTCATCGATATCTTTTCATGAAAATATTCTTACGATCATTCTTGAATTTTATTCTACAAAAGCGAGTATCATGTTGATAATTTGGGCGTTAATAATTCTGGATAAAATAATTCTTGAACTTGTTTTATTGAATTCTTATATCATTGTCATCATCCTCATGTTTATATTATGTTGAAAGTCATACGTGGCACATGTAGTGCATAGATGGACTTGGTATGATTATGACGAGAGACTATTGATTGTAATCATGGCCGTAATGTTACAAATGATGTGATAAAAATCCTCGATTGGGTAGTAGTGCATTGATGGGCCGATTGTTGGCATGATCATGACCATTAATGAATACACAACTATTCTTGGCGTAGTGCATGAATAATTGTGGTCGTGATCTTAAAGAATATCCTTGGTAGTAGTAGCGTGGGGTGATTCGATGATGTGGAATATTTATTAAAATTTGAGTCTAATTATAATGATGATGAAAAACCTTTTAAAACCTAAAAGATAGTAGACTTTATTTTCTACTTGACTCTTTTAATGGATTGCATATTCATTGCAGATTAAAGCTGGTTGTCTATTGTATTTTATCGGTTTAACATTGTTGAAGACTATTGATAATTTATTACGCATTATCTTAGTCATAATATTTCTTCTTTGGGCTAGTTGAGCTCACCCTTTCTTTTCCTTTGTTCTCTTGAGGAAATGAGAATATAAATTTGGACGAGTCGGAAAAACGAGTGATGGTCTTGAAGATAGCATTAGTAGTCCTCACTATTACGTGAAATAGTGTGATAATAATTGTAATGAGGACTCCTTTTTGAGTTTGTATAATATCTAGTGAGGCGATATTTGTATTTAAACTCATGATTTATGTCGTATTGTATACACAGCAGATTATGTTAGTAAGTTGTATTTAAATTCTGTATCATGTAAGTGGCGACCCAAGATGGGTGATGTATACCTAATTTTGGGGGCGTCACAATACGTATCTTATTTGGACCCTTAATATTGGTAATTGCTTGATTTTAGTTGGATCTTATCTGTTTTTAAAAGTCTTGAGTTTACGTTGTATGATGCCTTCTAAGAGACTTGTTATGTATTACATTTGAATTTGCATAAGTTAGCAAGGGATGTTGAGCACACACACACTATACCAGTAATAACAGATGAAGATTCGAGGATTGATGAGACTTATGAATTGGTGTCTGATATGAAGTATTGTGGTGTTTGCTTAATTTTTTTGAGGCCGTATGATTAGCCTATGTCTGTCTTAATACTGGATTCGTAGTTTAGCATAGTTAGTTGCATTGCATTTCATTTTTTGCTTAAGGACAATCAATGTTTCAAGTTTGGGGGAATTTGATGTGTAGGTTTTCAACCTACGATTTATCTTCATTTAGCTTGTTATATTGTTAGTTTTTAAAATATTTCATGTTGCTTTTCATGGGTTTTTGTTCTTGATTGTAGGATAATAAGTGAGCTCATGAAGATGCTAGCATTTGAAAGAAATTTAAGCAATTTTAGACATTTTGCATGACCGGCGCGGGGCGCGCTGCGACGTGAGAAGTTATTGCATGAGCAGCGTGGGCCGCGCTGTCCTAATACTAAACTCGGCGTTGGGAATGCCGGTCGGTTGGGTCAGGAGCTGGACTACTTTTAATCCTGGAATTTGAGTTATCTTGGGAGAGTTAACTTCTTCATGTAATAAGTTTATATCAGGAGTGTGTTAAGGAAGTTATTTCATGTTAGTTAGGACTCTATGGTAAGAAATATGTGTTGGGTCTAATTAGGAGTTTGATGTTTATTAAAACTCTTATGTGATAAGTTTGAGATGGAATAGAATTTAGAGGAAGAAGAAAAGAGGTAATTTCACGAAGATTGCATATTTGAAGGGCAAGAAGGGTGGTGTATTACTATTCTTATTTAATTTCAATTTGTGTAATCAAGATGATGATTTCTTTTATTTATTAATTATTTAATTCATTAGTTATGAACTAAATTACTTTTTAGACTTGCAATGGATCTTTAATGTTGAATGACAACTATTATGCCTTGATTTAAGTTTAATAAATTATTAATTTAGTTTATATATTGTGGTTTGTGATTAATTTATGAATTGCTTGATCACCAATTTTATGTGGAATTTTATGGATTCGAGAGATGATGTATGATTCTAGACCTAGTCACCATAGCACGTGTTCTTAAATTCTGTGATTGAATATATTCTTGATTTTTGTTAGGGTAGAGATATGCCTAACATCGCATGTAATCTGATGAGAACTTGGAATTAAATCAATCTTAATTGTAATTCACATAGAGATATAGTGAATTAGTTATTTAGTGTGTTTTGCTTAATTCTGTCTAATTTGTGGATTTAAGTTGATATGGTTTTAGTGCATTGGGAAATGGCTAATTCTACATGAGTGTTCTTGATTAATAAATTAAAACAATAAATTAAATTGGGATAAGGTGTGATAATTGGAATGATAATTAAAGTGAAGTTGTAAAGCCTAATTCTCCATTAATTGTTTGAAATTAAGATTTTTAAGTTGTGTTAATTAATTAATATTTTTGGTTTATGAGTTTTATTAGATATCATTATTGATTTGTATTAGTTTAATAAAATTGGGTTAATATAAGATTGATAATTGTTAAGATTAATTTCTTGTTATTCTCTGTGGGAACGATACTCTACTTACTATTATATTACTTATTGACCAAGTATACTTGCGTGATTGTGCGTAATTAGATTTTACCCAACATCCAATACCATAGGGAGAAGAAAAATAAGAATAAAGTAGATGAGGGAGTAAAAATCGAGGGAGCTAGTGGTAGTGGCAATGGCCTGAAGAGGAAGGGTTTTAACTCTGGGAATACTGGAGTGAAACAGGGAGATCATAAGAAGATGATGGAGGCGTGCAAGAACTATGGGAAGACTCATTTAGGAGTCTGTCTCAAGGGGAAGTCGGTGTGTTATAACTGTGGACAGGAGGGGAATATTTCGCCTAATTGTCTAAGTCCGAAGAAGAATCATGGATGCTTTGTATTTGGATCAACTGACCATATAGCGAAGAAATGTCCAAAGAAGGGGACGGACGGGAATAAGGGCGCTAATAGTGGTAAGCTAGCTATTAGTGGTCCAGCTCAGACGGGTAGGTCGATGGCCCGCACCTTTCACATAAGGGTCCAAGATGCAGTTGCATCAGGGGATGTAGTTGTAGGTATTATCCCGATCAACGATATAAATACTTACGTGTTGTTTGATTCTGGTGCTACTTGTTCATTTATAGCATGTGATTTTGCTAAACGGTTATAATTACTTCCCGAAAGATTGCCTGTACCTTTGAATATCAAGGTATCAAATGAGGAAATAATTCACGTTGAAAACATTCATAGGAGTTATTGTGTAGATATACAAGGTTGTAAATTATCGGTAGATTTGATACCGATAAAGTTGGGAGAATTCGATGTAATTATTGGGATGGATTGGTTGTTTAACAGTGGTGTAATTATAGATTTCAAAAAGAAATGTGTAAATATTAAAACGTCGAGACAACCTCATGTAGTGTTTTACGGTAATAAATCGTCGGGACGTTCGTGTTGTCTTACCATGACAAAAATATGAAATTGTTGAGGAAGAGATGTGTAGGTTATTTGTGTCATGTTGTTGATACCCAAAGAGTGGGAGAAACAATGGAACAAATACCTATAGTCAAAGAATTCGTGGATGTATTTCTAAGCGAATTACCAGGTCTTCCGCCAGATAGGGAGATCGAATTCATAATAGATATTGTGCCAGGAGTGGCACCAGTTTCAAGTGCACCATATCGTATGGCACCGGTAGAGATGACGGAGCTGATGGTTCAATTACACGAACTACTGGACAGAAAGTACATTCAACCGAGTGTTTCACCGTGAGGAACACCGGTACTGTTTGTGTGGAAGAAGGACGGATCATTAAGACTTTGTATCGATCATCAAGAGTTGAATAAGTTAAAAATAAAGAATAAATACCCATTGCCCAGGATTGATGATCTTTTTGATCATTTGAAGGGGGCAAAGTATTTTTCTAAGATAGATTTGCGGACGGGGTATCATCAGTTGAAGGTTAGGAAGGAGGATGTACCTAAGACGACATTCAAGAGTCGTTATGGACATTACAAGTTTCTGGTGATGTCATTTGGGTTGACAAATGCACCAGCTACATTTATGGATATGATGAACAAAGTGTTCAAACAATATTTGGACAAGTTTATCGTAGTGTTTATCGATGATATTCTAGTCTATTCTAAGATGCCAGAAGATCATGTTGAACACCTAAGAATAGTGTTAGAGACACTAAGGAAGGAGAAGTTATATGCGAAATTCACTAAGTGTGAATTTTGGCTAGAAAGGGTACATTTTTTAGGACATGTTATCGACCGGGATGAGATTTCAGTAGATCCAGCGAAGGGGGAAATAGTGATGAATTGGGAACAATCGAAAACGCCAACTGAGGTACGGAGTTTTCTAGGGTTAGCAGGATACTATCGAAGATTCATCCAAAAATTTTCTAACATAGCTACTCCATTGACTAATTTGACAATGAAGACAGTGAAGTACATATGGACTGAGAAGTGTGAAGACATTTTTTAAGAACTGAAAAAAGGTTGAGTGAAGCATCGGTATTGTTATTACCCATGATATAGGAAATTTTGTAGTTTATAGCGATGCTTCGCATAAAGGACTTGGTTGTGTGCTCATGCAGCATGGCAAGGTCATTACGTATGCATCACGGTAGATAAAGGATTATGAGAAAGTTTACCCTAGTCATGATCTGGAACTGGTCGCGGTAGTGTTTGCCTTAAAGATATAGAGACATTATCTTTGTGGAGTGAAATGTGAGATATACACAGACCATAAAAGTTTAAAATATATCTTCACACAAAAGGATTTAAATATGAGACAAATGAGATGGCTGGAGTTGATAAAGGATTATGACTGCAATATCCTGTATCACCCCGGAAAAGCCAATGTAGTGGCCGACGCCTTAAGTAGGAAGGGTCGGGAAAAGTTGTCTATGTTAGCAGCTCAAACTAAGTTAATAGCAGAGATGGCTAGGATGGAGCTAGAGGTGAAGTTATCGAGTGAATCGGGACAGAGATTGTTTACAACGGAGATTCGATCTACTATTGTAGAAAGATTCAAGGAGGTACATCTCAAAACTAATAAGTGTGACCAGATGAAGAAGCGGTTAACAAAGGAAAAAAGATATAAAGTATAGTCTTGATAACGAACGATTGTTAAGATTTGAAGGAAGAATTTGGGTTCCGAATGAGACGGAATTAAAGGAGAAAGTTTTAAAAGAAGCTCATAGTTCAAGGTACTCGATTCATCCTGGTAGTACTAAGATGTATCAAGACCTTCGATAGAGTCTTTGGTGGCCGAACATGAAGAGGGAGATAACAGAATACGTAAATAGGTGCTTAACTTGTCAGAAAGTTAAGGCCGAACATCAACGACCAAGTGGCTTGTTACAGTCATTGGAGATTCCGGAGTGGAAGTGGGAGCTTATCATGATGGACTTTGTGGTGGGACTTTCGATTACACAAAAAGGTTATGACGTTATTTGGGTAATAATGGACCGATTGATGAAGTTGGCTCACTTTTTGCAAATTAGGGTCAAGTATAACTTAGATCAGTTAGCTAAACTTTATGTTAAGGAAATTATTTCCAGACATGGAGTACCAGTTTCGATAGTGTCAGATCGTGATCCATGATTCACATTTAACTTTTGGAGAAGTCTACAAGAACGGTTAGGAATGCAGCAGAAGTTAAGTACAGTGTATCATCCACAAATCGATGGACAAAGCGAAAAGACAATTCAGACGTTGAAAGATATGTTGAGATCTTGCGTCATAGATTTCAAGGGTAGTTGGGATGATCACCTACTATTAGTAGAGTTTACGTATTACAATAGTTATCATGCGAGCATAGGCATGCCGCCTTATGAAGCTTTGTACAGAAGGAAGTGCAGAACACCATTGTGTTGGGATGAAGTGGGAGAACGCCAAATGCTAGGACCTAAATTGGTGCAGCAAACAACGGATATAGTCAAGCTGATACGAATACGTCTAGTAGCAGCTCAAGAGAGACAAGAAGTTTACGGATTTGCATCGAGTAAACTGAGAGTTTGAAGTAGGCTCGTATGTATTTCTAAAGGTATCTCCCTGGAAAGGAAAGAAATGCTTTGGAAAGAAGGAAAAGTTAAGTCTAAGGTTTATAAGACCTTTTGAGGTATTAAAAAGGGTAGGAGATGTGATGCCCCCAAAAAAGGTATACACCACCCATTCTGAGTCGCCAAATACATGGTACAGAAATAACTACAACTTCATTAATACAATTGTCGCACAAAGTACGACAACATATAAACTATGAGTTTAAATACAAATATTGTCTTTTAAAAAATATCCACACTCAAATAAGTCCTCATTAAAATTATTGATGCACTATTTTAAAAAATAGTGAGGACTGCTAAAACAACTATCTTGAAACATCACACTATACCCCGATTGGTTCCCGCAATATTCTCGCTTCCTGAGAAGAAAAATGGAACAAAAAGAAAAAAGGTGAGCTCAACTAGCCCAGTAAAGAATATTATGACTAAGATAAAGTAGAACAAAATATTGATAGCCTTCAATAAATCAAATAATATATAATGGACAACAAGTTTTAGATCACTATTCGCAGCGGAAAAAATAATTCATTAGAAGAGTAAAGTAGAGAATGAAATCTACTATTTTCTATGATTTAAAAGTCCATCATCAATATTTTATCCCTGTAACATCAATCAATATACATCTTGAATTAAATATTCATCTTTGCACTATGGCCCAAAGATATTCATCAGTTGGTCATGTTCATCTCAACACCTGTCCATCTTTGCACTATGGGCCAAAGATATTCATCAGGTAATCATTCATGTTTACACTACAAGCCAAAGATATTTAGTTATATCACCATTTAGGACTGAGGATGATGAAAAATATTTTTTAAAAAAATGAATCCAGTGAGATAAAAAGACAAAGATTAGGGATTCATACATTAGTTTATCCAAGTTCAAAAATACTCCATAATAATCAATTGTAGAGCAAAATTCAAGAATGAAGATCAAAATATGGATACAATCAAAGATAGTAATCATAATAGACAACTTGGATAAAGAAAAGAAAATTTAATTTTTCTGTGAATAGTGTCATATTCGTGAATAGTGTCGTATACGTGAATAGTAACCTCGACATAAAAAGGTAAAAATTTCACAAGAATGTTTAGACCAATATTCCAATGAAATGACATTAGATGAAGCGCAAAACTCAAAGAATTTCTGATCATTTCAGGAATTATAGAAGCAATACTTACCATAGTAAGTTTAGAGTTAGGAATCTGAAATGAACAATATACGAAACTGCAAATGAATTTTTAATTGTCATATGATAGTCTGCGTAGACAAATCATTTCCATAATTTAATAACAAATGAATATGAAGAGTTATTCATCAGGCATTCGTTAGTCCACGTAGACAGGTTATTCCCACAGAATAATAAAGAATGGAATAACAAAAGGATTTCACCATGCAGTAGTCCATGTAGACAGGTTATTCCAACAGAATAATAAAGAATGTAATAACAACCCTTATGAGTATTGAAAGAAATAACTCTCTTCATGAATACGAATGAAATAGTACCCCTTACCTTAATAAAAATAACTCTCCCACGTTGCATGACAACACATTCTAACCCTTTGCCTGAAGCATCGTTGTAGATAACAAATCCATCCGAACCAATTGGTATTGTCAGAACAGGTGTCGAAATGAGTCTCCTCTTAAGCTCTTGAAAACTCTTTTCACATTCCTCACTCCATACGAATTTGGTATCTTTCTGAGTCAGCTGAGTTAACGGAGTAGAGATTCGAGAAAATCCTTCCACAAATCTTCGATAATAACCAGCTAAGCCCAAAAAGCTACGTACTTGATTTACTATGACTTGATTCTCGACTTGGTTGCTCTAACTTTGTATTGCCTCAATCTTCGTCGGGACAACAGATACTCCATGTTTTGACACCACGTGCCCAAGGAATGCTACTTCCTCAAGCCAGAATTCACATTTCTTCAACTTGGCATATAGCTTGTTTTCACGAAGCCTTTGGAGTACCAACTTCAAATGGTGCTCATGATCTTCACGGCTTTTGGAATATATGAGGATGTCATCAATAAAGACAACAACGAACTGATCCAAATAATCCTTGAATACTCGGTTCATCATATCCATAAAAGCCGCAGGAGCATTAATCAATCCGAAAGACATGACTAAGAATTCATAATGCCCGCACCGAGTTCGGCGGTCTTTGGAATTTTCTCGATTCTAATCTTCATTTGATGACATCCGTAAGCTAAGATCGATCTTTGAAAAGAATTGTGCTCCTTCCAATTTGGTCAAACAGTCATCAATACGAGGTAGCGAGATACTATTCTTGATAGTGACATGGTTCAATTCCGGTAGTCAATACAAAGTCGTATACTCTCCGTCTTTCTTCTTTACAAATTAAACAGAGCACCCCAAGGAGATGTACTGGGACCGAATGAAACCAGATGTCTAACAACTCACGTAGTTGGACCTTTAACTCTTGAAGTTCAATAGGAGCCATTCGATATGGGGTTTTAGAAATGGGCTTTGTACAAAGTTCAAGATCAATAAAGAATTCAACTTCACGTTACGGGGTAGACCAAGGAAGTTCTTGAGAAACACATCGGAAATTTACTAACAACAGGAATATTATTCAAATCTGACGTGTGTTTATTCAAATCCATAACATGGGCTAAGAAAGCTTGACATCCGTTTTTCAATAAATGAATAACTTTATGACTTGATATGACAATGATTGATTTTAATGGTTTAGTTGCTTGAATTCGTACAATAGGTTGGTTAGGAATATAAAAACTAACAACCTTACGAAAATAATCAATTTTGGCATGATGAGTAGTTAACCAATCAATCCCTAAAATCACATCAAAAGCAAGTATCTTTAAAGAGATAAGATCAGCAGGTAATGTGATGGTGCCAACTTGGATCAAACAAGATTTATAAACAGTGGATGTGATGAAAGTTTCTCCTAACGAAGTCTTCACAGATAAATCAAAGTCTAATTTCTTCGGAGTTAAGTTTAAACGTTAAGCTCAAGTAGGAGAGATAAATGAATGGGTAGCACCGGTATCTAGTAAGGTATAAACTTCGCAAGAATTTATTATTAGCTTACCCGTGATCACCTCATTTGGGTTTCTCGCATTTTGACCAGTCACGACAAACGCTCTTCCAGGAACCGTTGACTTTGACTTTTCTGGGATAACCTTTTGAGTCACCATCCCCGCTGGACTTGGTTTTGCTACCGTACAATCTCGAGCGATATGTCCTTTTTTTCTACAATTATAGCATACCTTGAACTGTTGTTGGCAGTTTGGGCTGATATGTCCCTCTTTTCCACATTTATAGCATACGATCGGTGGTCGTTCTCCTCCGTTAGAACCAGTTGCTGCTGGCGCTGACGTCTTCACATGGTCGTTGTTGAATCTCCACTTTTTAAAATCTCCTCCTTACTAACTTCTTTTATTCTCATGGCTATGATTACCACCAAAGTGGTTGCCGCTTTTATCCGTATTTTTCTTTCTCCGCTGATTATCGTTGTTCTGATGACTGCTGTCACCGGTATGATCCTTGTTGTGGTCCCTCGGTTGAACGTACTCGTTATCTCGCTCTAATAATTGAGTCCTGTTGACAACATCTGAATAGAGAGAAAATTTATGAGAAATGAGATATTGACGTATGCCGGGTTTCAAACCACTCAGAAACATCCGCGACATACATTCCTCATTCTCCACCAAATGAGGTGCAAACCTGGATAACTCTGTAAACTTCGCCTCGTACTGGGACACCATCATGTTGTTTTGTTCCAATCTAATTAACTCAACTTCCTTCATATGACGAATACTTTCAGGAAAGTACTTGTCATTGAACAGTTTCTGGAACGTCTCCCAAGACATGCTAAGTGCGGCTGGATGGGTACGCTCTAAAGATTCCCACCAGTAATCTGCCGCATTACGAAACATAAAGGTGGCGAATGGAACCTTCTGTTCCTCCGTGTCTCCCAAGACATCGAATATCTTGGTAATTTGTTTGACCCACATTTCTTCTTTAATCGGATCCAGCTTTCCCCATAAATTTGGTGGTCCCAACTCTTTAAACTGCTTAGCTGTGACAAACCGTGCGTTGTTATCATTTCCACCTGTATTTTGTACACGAGTCTCCCTCGTCTGATTTTGCTTGAACTGCAAAAAGCTTCTAAACATCTCGTCGTTCATCATCTGCTCAGTGGCGTTGTTCACAGGAGGAACATTGCCAGCTTGTTGCATGTTCTCCTCATTGGAGAGTAAAGGTGTTTCCACGGTCTCATTTACTCCACTGTTAACATTCTCAGTCGACATTGTCAAATACTGCCATAAAACAAGGGTTAATTAAGGAAATCAACATATCACATAATATCCCTATATACTGACCAACTAACTAATAAGCTTAGGTAGGACACACTAGTGAAGGATTTACTCGTCTCTCCCCTCCTAGTTCTATTCTCTGATCTCCGCCAGAGATCATATCCCTAAGCTCTGATACCAATTGTGACGCCCCCAAAATAGGTATACATCACCCATTTTGAGTCATCAATAACATGGTACAGAAATAACTACAACTTTATTAATACAACATAAAAACTGTGAGTTTAAATACAAATATTTCCATCTAGACAATATTCACACCCAAATAAGTCCTCATTACAATTATTGGTACATTATTTTACAAAAATGGTGAGGACTACTAAACAACTTTCTAGAACCTTCATTCCATACCCCGACTAGTACTCGCTACATTCTCGCCTCCTGAGAAGAAAAATGGAACAAAAAGGAAAAGGGTAAGCTCAACTAGCCCAGTAAAGAATATTATGACTAAGATAATATAGAATAAATTATCGTTAGTCTTCAACAGAAAAAAATCTGATAAAATACAATAGACAACAAGTTTTAGATCAATATTCGCAGTGGAAATAATAATTCATAGATGAGTTATGTAGAAAATGAAATCTACTATTATCTATGAATTTAAAAGTCCATCATCAATATTTTATTCCTGTAACATCAATCAATATACATCTGGAATCAAATATTCATCTTTGCACTACAGGCCAAAGATATTCATCAGTTGGTCATGTTCATCTCAACACATGTACATCTTTGCATTACAACCAAAGATATTCATCATAAAATTACATTAATCTTTTTGCACTACTGGTGCCAAAGATATTCAATAATATCATTATTTAAGGTGAGGATGATGAAAATATTTTAAAGAAAGCGAATCCAAAGTGAAATAAAAGAATAAATATTAAGGATTAAGTATTTCGGTTTATCCATGTCCAAAAATACCTCATAAATAATAATAGTGGATTAAAATTTAAGATTGATCAAAACATGGATACAATCAAAGCTAGTATCCATAATAGATATTTTGGACAAAAATGAAAAATTTAATTTTCCTGTGAATAGTGCCGTATTCGTGAATTGAGTCGTATACGTGAATAGTGTCGTATACATAAATTGTAACCCCGACACTAAAAGACAAGAATTTCACAAGAAAAATCGTACCAATAATCCGGTATAATGATATTAGAAGAAATAATATCATTTAAAAAAAATAATATCCCTTACCTCGAAAGGCAATTACTTGACTTGAATCTTTGGATATAGTCTCAAGGAACTTGCACCAGATATAGCAATATTCAAAGTATCAAAATACTCACAAGAATACGCTCGATAATATAGAGAGAGAAAACTTTAGTTTCTAGGGTTATTTTTATTTCTAACCTAAGCACCCTATTTATAGGAAAATACTTTAGAACACCAAAGCAGAAAATTTAATAAAATAATAATATATTTATCAAAATTTCCTATGCAAACTAGATTTGTCCAAAAACATCAGCCACCATGTGGGCTCATCTCACCAAACTCAAAAAAAAAAACATTTTTCTTATTAAAAATAATTAAAACTTCCAAAAATTAATTATTTCGCAACTTCGAAACTTCAATAATTCATAATAAATAGCCCTTTTATCAGAAAAATTTAAACCTTATGTCTTTACCATAGGAAATTCTATTATCTACAACTTTACAGAAGAAAGTTTTTCCAAATTCCAAACAGAAATTGACCGAAATTCACAAACGGGTGATTTTATAGGCTATAATTAAATTTCAGTCAATAAATGATCCCACAAACATGTTTAACATGTTTTAAACAACTTTTGCAACAAAAATACTCTTCCTCCTCATATATTCATATATCCCATATTCATTGTAAAAATATCACCATTATTATATTATTAAAATATAATAATATATTTAAATGAATTATTTTATCAGAAAAGATAACATATCAATTTTTCAACAATTGTCACTTTAAAATTTTCTCCATCTATATCCACATAAAATGAATATTTTCTTTATCATATAAATCAATAATTAATTATTCACAAATAATATTACAGAATCACAATATCGACAACTAGGCCGTTCCTAGGAAAGAAGGGGCTTTCCAATAAGGATTTCTCCTTACTGGCGCACAATTAGGTGACCAAACCTCTCCTTAGACAGAACTTTCTAGACATTGCCAATAATGTTATCTAATAATATTATTCAAATAATATGAATTATTAATCTGATAAAGAAAAATATTGTGTAATGACAATTATTGAAACAACAATAATATAAAATATCAACGTAGCAATTATTGAATCAATAAATTAAAATATTGAATAGTAATTATTGTAACAATTATTGAGTAGTGCCGTCTTACATAAGAATCAATAATTGGTGCAATACCGTGTGCTACTTTGTTTTAACCACCGAGTATTCCAACAGTATTAACGGTAACAACTACGTCGTTCTTTATAACCAACTTATATTTGTCGTTTTCCTCATCCAATCGCTTTCCGTTATGGTGCCCACACAAGGCTGCGCCGTCGTACGAATATTCTCTGATAGTAAGAATATTCCACGACCAAATGAATATTCTCCGATAAAAATGAATATTTTATAACCACTTGATTATTTGGAATATTTGCGCATTTTACCCATAACTAACCACATTAATCAAATCAACCCTTACTATTTCAAAATATTAAATAGAGAAAATTTAATTTCATTTATAATAAGTTGGGGTCTTACAACCTCCCCTCTTTATGAAATTTCGTCCTCGAAATTGACGTACGTACCTGGTGTTTCGAAAAGGTGAGGATACCTCGCTTTCATTTCCGTTTCCAACTCCCAGGTCATTTCCTCAATAGCATGGTTCCTCCAAAAAACTTTGACTTGTGGTATGACCTTTGTACATAAGACATGCTCCTTCCTATCCAAGATATTGATAGGTACCTCCTCGTACGTTAAGTCTTCGACTATCTCATCCGGTTCTAACTCAATAACGTGGTTCGGGTCTTTTACATATTTACGAAGCACAGATATATGAAAAATATTATGAACACGAGACATACTTGGAGGTAACGCGAGTCTATAGGTTACATTTCCTACTCGGTCAAGAATCTGAAATGGACCAATAAATCGTGGATTGAGCTTTCCTCTCTTTCCGAATCTTGTAACTCCCTTCCATGGGGCAACACGCAACAATACATGATCCCCAATACTAAATTCCACATCCTTTCGATGAAGATCCGCATAACTCCTTTGTCGATCTTGAGTCGTTTGTAATAGTTGTCGAATTATTTGGATCTTTTCCGTAGTCATAGGTACCAACTCGGGTCCCAACAATGTTGCTTCACCCACCTCATCCCAACATATTGGAGAGCGACACTTTCGACCATACAATGCTTCAAATGGAGCCACACCTATACTTGCCTGATAACTGTTGTTGTAGGATAATTCCACCAATGGTAAATACTTATCCCAACTCCCTTTGAAATCTAGGACACAGAGTCTTAATAGATCTTCAAGAGTTTGAATAGTCCTCTCTGATTATCCGTCCGTTTGAGGATGGTATGCGAAGCAGATAAATCAAAATCGTGCCCATAGCTTTTTGCAAGCTAACCCAAAATCTTGAAGTGAATCTTGGGTCATGATCTGAAACTATGGATACTGGCATGCCACGCAATCTCATAATCTCATTTACATACATATGAGCAAGACGTTCAAGGGAATAAGTCTCTCGTATCGGCAAGAAATGAGCAGACTTGGTTAATCTATCAACAATAACCCAAATAACATTTATACCTTGAGAAACCGTGGGAAGACCCGTAATGAAATACATGGTAATGTGTTCCCACTTCCATTTCAAAATCTCAAGTGGTTGCAATGGACCCTTAGGCACTTGATGCTCCGCCTTTACACATTGACAAGTTAAACACCTCGAGATAAATTTCGCGATCTCTCTCTTCATATTGTTCCACCAAAATGTATTGTAAGACCCCGAAAAATTTTTAAATAAAAAAGAATTTCCTTTATTTATTATTTTGAAATAGTAAGGGTTGATTTGATTAATGTGGATAGTTAAGGGTTAAATACGCAAATATTTCAAAATAAGCAAGTGGTTATAAAATATTCATTATCGTCGGGGAATATTCGTTTGGTCGTGAAATATTAAATCTTTGTTTGGGAATATTAAATGCGATGGCGCGACCATGTGTGGCCCCCATGTGAAAGCGATTGGATGAAGAAAACGACAAATATAAGTTGTTTTTAAATAACGGCGTAGTTATTACTGAATTATCTTGTTGGAATACCCGGTGGTTAAAACACACTAATCACGCGTTGTTGAACAAGTAGCACTTGGTATTGCACCAATTATTGATTCTTACGTATGAAGGCACTACTCGATAATGGTTACTGATAATTCTCGCTTGATATTTTATTGAGTTAATAATTGCTGCGTTGATATTTTATATTCTTTCATTGTTTTAATAATTGTCATTACTACGGTATCTTTCATTATCGAAGCAATAATTCATATTATCTGAATAATATTATTAGATAACATTATTGGCAATGTCTAGAAAGTTACATCTAAGGAGAGGTTTGGTCACCTAATCATTGCGCAAGATGAAGAAATTCTTATTGAAAGCCCCTCTTTCTGAAGAGCGCACTGGTTGTCAATATTGTGATTCGTAATATTATTTGTGAATAATTAATTATTGATTTATATGATGAGGAAAATATTGATTTTATGTGGATATAGATGGAGAAAATTTTTAAATGACAATTGTTGAAAATTAATATTTTATCTTTTTACGATAAAATAATTCATTTAAATATATTATTTTAATAATATATTAACGGTGATATTTTTACAACGAATGTGGGATATATGAGTATACGAGGAGGAAGAGTATTTTTGTTGCAATAAATGTTTAAAACATGTTAAACATGTCGGTGGACCCCATTTATTGGTGAAATTTGATTATAGCTTTGTAAAATCGCTTGTTTGTGGATTTGGTCAATTTCTATTTGGAATTTGGAAAAACTTTCTTCGCAAAGTTGTAGAGAATTGATTTTCCTATAAAAAACGCGAGATTCGAATTTTCTGATGAAAGGGCTATTTATTATGAATTATTGAGGTTCGAAGCTCGAAATAATTAATTTTGTAAGTTTTAATTATTTATTTTATGAAAAACGTTTTTATCATTTCTTTCTAGAAGGTGGCATGTGGGAAATGCTAGGATCTGAATTCTAAGGTTGGTATATGAATTTGATATATATATATAAATTAATTTATTAAATTTTCCTTTGGTGTTCTAGCAATTTTCTATAAATAGGGTGCTTAGGTTAGAATTGAAAATCACACCGGCTGAAGTTTTCTCTCTATATTATCGGCGTATTCTTGTGAGTATTTTGAGTATACTTTGAGTATTGCTATCTGGTGCAAGTCCAAGTCATAGCCTATATCAAGTGTTTCAAATTTGTAAATCTTGATCTTCGAGGTAAGGGATATTATTTTTTTGTAATGATATTATTTCTTCAATATCATTATCTTTGAAATGTTGATCTGAAGTTTTATCAAATTTGGAACTTTTTCATGTCGGGGTTACTATTCATGGGTTCTTATTCATGAGTTACTATTCACGAGTTACTATTCATGAGTTCTTATTCACGAGTTACTATTCACGAGTACTATTCATGAAACGTGAAGATGTTTTTGTGGAATTTCTATCTTTTGGTGTCTGGAGTTACTATTCACGTATCTACGGCACTTATTCACGATATCAGCACTATTCACGTATCTGACTATTCAATAGAAAAATAAAATTTCTCCTTTTTGTTCAAAATATCTATTCGGATACTAACTCGATTGTATCCATGTTTTGATCATTCTTGAATTTTACACCACTATGATTATTTTGAGGTATTTTTGGGCGTGGATAAAACCAAGTACGAATCCTTAATCCTTAATCCTTGTCATTTTGTTTTCTTTGGATTCGTTTCTTTAAAATATTTTTCATCATCCTCGGTCTTAAATGATGATATTATTGAATATCTTTGGCTTTTGTAGTGCAAAGATGAATGATTTCTGAAGAATATCTTTGGCTTTGTAGTGCAAAGATGAGCAGTGTTGAGATGAACATGACCAGATTGATTAATATCTTTGGCACAGTAGTGCAAAGATGAAGCAGTGTTTAAATGAACATGACCAATCGATGAATATCTTTGGCTGTAGTGCAAAGATGAATATTTGATTCCGGATGCATATTGATTGATGTTCTGAGGATAAAATATTGATGATGAATTTATTAAATTCATAGATTATAGTAGATTTCATTCTCTACGTAACTCTTCTATGAATTATTATTTTTTCACGCTAATATTGATCTAAAACTTGTTGTCTATTGTATTCTATCAGATTTTTCCTGTTGAAGACTAACGATAATTTGTTGTATATTATCTTAGTCATAATATTCTTCTTCGGGCTAGTTGAGCTCACCCTTTTCCTTGTTGTTCCATTTTTCTTCTCGGGAGGCGAGAATGTAGCGAGTACTTAAGTGGGGTATGGAATGAAGGTTCTAGAGAGTTGTTTAGTAGTCCTCACCATTTTTGTAAAATAATGAATCAATAATTATGATGGGGATTTATTTGAGTATAGATATTGTCTAGAAGACAATATTATATTTAAACTCACGATAGATATATATTGTCGTATTTCACACGACATTTGTATTATTGAAGTTGTAGTTTGCTTTTTGTACCATGTATTTGGCGACTCAGAATGGGTGTTGTGTATACCTATTTTGGGGGCGTCACATGTATGTCGAAGATCAGGATACATTTTGGTACTTCTAGGATGGATTGCAAATGGTGTATTGTGTGCCTCCATCATGATCTTGTATTTCAAATCGTAGAGGCGTTAGGAACACAAAGTGCAGAGTGGACTCAAGTATTCCTTCTTCATCGATTCTCGCTTCCGGAATAGCACCTTCTTGTACTTTCTTCTTCATATGCATCAGCTCCGGGTCGGTGTCTTGAGCAACTTTAACTTCATCGATTAAAGTTGGTTCTATGCGTATACTTGACATCATCGCACTCGCTCCTGCATATGATCTTCAACTCAATGCATCAGCCACCACGTTTGCTTTTCCAAGATGGTATTGAATGGTGTGGTCATAATCTTTTAACAGCTCGAGCCAACGTCATTGTCGCATGTTGAGTTCCTTTTGGGTGAAGAAATATTTTAGGCTTTTATGGTCTGGATATATCTCCACTTTCTCTCCATATAGATAGTGCCTCCAGATCTTTTAGCTAGCAACGATCGCCGCTAACTCTAGATCATGAGTAGGATAATTCCTCTCATACTCTTTAAGTTGTCGCGAGGCATAGGCTATGACTTTCCCACGTTGCATGAGAACACATCCTAACCCTTTGCCTGAAGCATCGTTGTAGATAACAAATCCATCCGAACTAGATGGTATTATCAGAACAGGTGCCAAAATGAGTCTCCTCTTAAGCTCTTGAAAACTCTTTTCACATTCCTCACTCCATACGAATTTGGTATCTTTCCGAGTTAGCTGAGTTAACGGAGTAGCGATTCGAGAAAATCCTTCCACAAATCTCCGATAATAACCAGCTAAGCCAAAAATGCTACGTACTTCGGTTACCGACTTCGGTTTCTCCTAACTTTGTATTGCCTCAATCTTCGCCAGGACAATAGATACTCCATGTTTTGACACCACGTGCCCATGTAATGCTACTTCCTCAAGCCAGAATTCGCATTTCTTCAACTTGGCATATAGCTTGTTTTCACGAAGCCTTTGGAGTACCAGCTTCAAATGGTGCTCATGATCTTCACGGCTTTTGGAATATATGAGGATGTCATCAATAAAGACAACAATGAACTGATCCAAATAATCCTTGAATACTCGGTTCATCATATCCATAAAAGCCGCAGGAGCATTAGTCAATCCGAAAGACATGACTAAGAATTCATAATGCCCGTACTGAGTTCTGAAGGCAGTCTTTGGAATATCCTCGGTTCTAATCTTCAGCTGATGATATCCAAAACGAATGTCAATCTTTGAAAAGAATTGTGCTCCTTGCAACTAGTCAAACAGGTCATCAATACGAGGTAGCGGATACCTATTCTTGATAGTGACATGGTTCAATTCCCGGTAGTCAATACAAAGTCGCATACTCCCATCTTTCTTCTTTAGAAATAAAATAGGAGCACCCCAAGGAGATGTACTAGGACGAATGAAACCGATGTCCAACAACTCCTGTAGTTGGACCTTTAACTCCTGAAGTTCAATAGGAGCCATTCGATATGGGGTTTTAGAAATGGGCTTTGTACCAGGTTCAAGATCAATAAAGAATTCAACTTCACGTTCTGGGGGTAGACCGGGAAGTTCTTCAGGAAACACGTTAGGAAATTTACTAGAAACAGGAAAATTATTCAAATCTGACGTGTCTTTATTCATATCCATAACATGCGCTAAGAAAGCTTGACATCTATTTTTCAATAAACGAATAGCTTTATGACTTGATATGACAGTGATTGATTTTAATGGTTTAGTTGCTTGAATTCATACAACAGGTTGGTTAGGAATATAAAAACTAACAACCTTACAAAAACAATCAATTCTGGCATGATGAGTAGTTAACCAATCAATCCCTAAAATCACATCAAAAGCAAGTATCTCTAAAGATACAAGATCAATAGATAATGTGATGGTGCCAACTTGGATCAAACAAGATTTATAAACAGTGGATGTGATGAAAGTTTCTCCTAACGGAGTCTCCACAAATAAATCAAAGTCTAATTTCTCTGGAGTTAAGTTTAAACGTTGAGCACACATAGGAGAGATAAATGAATGGGTAGCACCGGTATCTAGTAAGGTATAAACTTTTTAAGAATTTATGATTACCTTACCCGTGATCACCTCGTTTGGGTTTCTCGCATTTTGACCAGTCACGACAAACGCTCTTCCAGGAACCGTTGACTTTGACTTTTCTGGGATAGCCTTTTCGGTCACCATCCCCGCTGGGCTTGGTTTCGCTACCGTACAATCTCGAGCGATATGTCCTTCTTTTCCACAATTATAGTATACCTTGAACTGTTGTGGGCGGTTTAATGATATGTCCTCTTTCCACATTTATTTATAGCATCGATCGGTGGTCGTTCTCCTCCCTTAGAACCGATTCTTCTTTGGTATTTAGCGTATTCACATGGTCGTTGTTGAATCTCCTCTTTATAAAATTTCCTCCCGACTCGCTTCTTTTATTCTCATGGCCATGATTACCACCAGAGTGGTTGCCGCTTTTGTCCGTATTTTTCTTTCTCCGCTGGTTATCGTTGTTCTGATGACTGCTATCACTGGTATGATCCTGGTTATGGTCACTCGGTTGAACGTACTCGTTATCTCGCTCTAATAATTGAGCCCTGTTGACAACATCTGAATAGAGAGAAAATTTATGAGAAATGAGATATTGACGTATACCGGGTTCAAACCTCACAGAAACATCCGCGTCATACATTCCTCATTCTCCACCAAATGAGGTGTAAACCTGGATAACTCTGTAAACTTCGCCTCGTGTTGGGACATCGTCATGTTGTTTTGTTCCAATCTAATAAACTCCACTTCCTTCATATGACGAATACTTTCAGGAAAGTACTTGTCATTGAACAGTTTCTGAAACATCCCCCAAGACATACTGAGTGCGGCTGGATGGATACGCTTCACAGATTCCCACTAGTAATCTGACTCATTACGAGACATAAAGGTGGCGAATGGAACATTCTGTTCCTCCATGCATCCCAAGACATCGAATATCTTGGTAATTTGTTTGACCAACATTTCTACTTTAATCGGATCCGGCTTTCCCCAGAATTCTGGTGGTCCCAACTCATTAAACTGCTTAGCTGTGATAAACTGTGCGTTGTTATTATTTCCACCTGTATTTTGTACACGAGTCTCCCTCGTCTGATTTTGCATGAACTGCAAAAAGCTTCTAAACATCTCGTCATTCATCATCTGCTCAATGGTGTTATTCACAAGAGGAACATTGTCAGCCTGTTGCACGTTCTCCTCGTTGGTGAGTAAAGGTGTCTCCACGGTCTCATTTACTCCACTGTTAACATTCTCAGTCGACATTCTCAAATACTGCCATAAAACAAGGGTTAATTAAGGAAATCAACATATCACATAATATCCCTATATACTGACCAACTAAAAAATAAGCTTAGGTAGGACACACTAGTGAAGGATTTACTCGTCTCTCCCCTCCTAGTTCTATTCTCTGATCTCCGCCAGAGATCATATCCCTAAGCTCTGATACCAATTGTAACCCCTCCAAAATAGGTATACATCACCCATTTTGAGTCGTCAATAACATGGTACAGAAATAACTACAACTTTATTAATACAACATAAAAACTGTGAGTTTAAATACAAATATTGCCATCTAGACAATATTCACACCCAAATAAGTCCTCATTACAATTATTGGTACATTATTTTACAAAAATGGTGAGGACTACTAAATAACTTTCTAGAACCTTCATTCCATACCCTGACTAGTACTCGCTACATGCTCGCCTCCTGAGAAGAAAAATGGAACAAAAAGGAAAAGGGTGAGCTCAACTAGCCCAGTAAAGAATATTATGACTAAGATAATATAGAACAAATTATCGTTAGTCTTCAACGAGAAAAAATCGATAAAATACAATAGACAACAAGTTTTGAGATCAATATTATAATGAAATAATAATTCATAGATGAGTTATGTAGAAAATGAAATCTACTATTATCTATGAATTTAAAAGTCCATCATCAATATTTTATTCCTGTAACATCAATCAATATACATCTGGAATCAAATATTCATCTTTGCACTACAGGCCAAAGATATTCATCAGTTGGTCATGTTCATCTCAACACATGTACATCTTTGCATTACAACCAAAGATATTCATCATAAAATTACATTAATCTTTGCACTACAGGCCAAAGATATTCAATAATATCATTATTTAAGACTGAGGATGATGAAAAATATTTTAAAGAAAACGAATCCAGTGAAATAAAAGAATAAATATTAAGGATTCGTATTTCGGTTTATCCATGTCCAAAAATACCTCATAAATAATAATAGTGGATTAAAATTCAAGAATGATCAAAACATGGATACAATCAAAGCAAGTATCCATAATAGATATTTTGGACAAAAATGAAAAATTTAATTTTCCTGTGAATAGTGCCGTATTATTGAATTGAGTCGTATACGTGAATAGTGCCGTATACATAAATTGTAACCCCGACACTAAAAGACAAGAATTTCACAAGAAAAATCGTACCAATAATCCGGTATAATGATATTAGAAGAAATAATATCATTTAAAATAAATAATATCTCTTACCTCGAAAAGACAGTATTTCTGACTTGAATACTGGATATAGTGCTGAAGGGAACTTGCACCGTATAGCAACACTCAAAGTATCAAAATACTCACAAGAATACGCTCGATAATATAGAGAGAGAAAACTTTAGTTTCTGGTGTGATTTTCAATTCTAACCTAAGCACCCAATTTATAGGAAAATGCTTAGAACACCAAAGTAGAAAATTTAATAAAATAATAATATATTTATCAAAATTTCCTACGCACACTAGATTTGCCCAAAAACATCAGCCACCGTGTGGGCTCACCTCACCAAACTAAAAAAAACATTTTTCTTATTAAAAATAATTAAAACTTCTAAAAATTAATTATTTCGAAACTTCGGAACTTCAATAATTCATAATAAATAGCCCTTTTATCAGAAAAATTCGAACCTTATGTCTTTTCCATAGGAAATTCCATTATCTACAATTTGCAGAAGAAAGTTTTTCCAAATTCCAAACAGAAATTGACCAAAAATTCACAAACGGACAATTTTACGGGCTATAATCAAATTCCAGTCATTAAATGAGCCCACAGACATGTTTAGCATGTTTTAAACAACTTTTGTAACAAAAATACTCTTCCTCCTCATATATTCATATATCCCATATTCATTGTAAAAATATCACCATTGTTATATTATTAAAATATAATAATATATTTAAATGAATTGTTTTATCAGAAAAGATAAAATATCAATTTTTCAACAATTGTCACTTTAAAATTTTCTCCATTTATATCCACATAAAATGAATATTTTCCTTATCTTATAAATCAATAATTAATTATTCACAAATAATATTACAGAATCACAATATCGCATAACTAAGTAGTTCTACAGGAAGGGGGCTTTCAATAAGGATTTCTCTACCTAGCCTTAATTAATTAGGTGACCAAACCTCTCCTTAGACAGAACTTTCTAGACATTGCCAATAATGTTATGTAATAATATTATTCAAATAATATGAATTATTAATCTGATAAAGGAAAATACTGTGTAATGACAATTGTTGAAACAACAATAATATAAATATCAACATAGCAATTATTGAATCAATAAAATAAAATATTGAACAGTAATTATTGTAACAATTATTGAGTAGTGCCTTCTTACGTAAGAATCAATAATTGGTGCAATACCGGTATGCTCTTCTTGTGTTTTAACCATAAAGTATTCCAACGGATTACTCAGTAATAACTACGCAGATTATTTATAACTAACTTATATTTTTCGTTTTCCTCATCCAATCGCTTTCAAGTTATGGGGCCCCATTAAGGTCATTTACTTGTTTGTCATACGAATATTCTCCGACAATAAGAATATTCCACGGCCAAACGAATATTCTCCGATAAAAATGAATATTTTATAACCACTTGCTTATTTGGAATATTTGTGCATTTTACCCATAACTAACCACATTAATCAAATCAACCCTTACTATTTCAAAATATTAAATAGAGAAAATTTAATTTCATTTATAATAAGTTGGGGTCTTACACTTTTTGCCATAATCTATGACATCGTCGCTTACCTCATCATTCCGATGACATAATTACATACCTCATCGCTCCGATGACATCATTACATACATCATCGCTCCGATGACATCATTGCTTATATCGTACGAATTTAAATTTAATTTGTTCTCTTCCACCTCATTTTACTTTATACAATGAATTTACTATAATAATGTTAGCACTCAAATTATAAAAATCACTATTATATAATCACATCATACTACTATAATGTAATATTATGATAATATATTTGAATGAATTATTTTATCAGAAAAGATAAAATACCAACTTTCAACAAATCTCAAAGGCTAAAAATTCCTCCGTTTAAATCTACATTGAATAAATAGTTTCTTATCATATATATCAATAATTAATTATTCATAAAAAATATTACAGAACTATAATATTGACAACCATGTCGTTCCCAGGAAAGATGGAGCTTTTCGATAAGGATTTCTCCTTACTGGTGCGCAATTAGGTGACCAAACCCATTTCCTAGACAGAACTTTCTTGGACATTGCCAATAATGCTATCTAATAATATTATTCAAATAATATGAATTATTGATCTAATAACGGAAAATACTGTGCAGTGACAATTATTGAATCAATAATATAAAATATCAATGTAACAATTATTGAATCAATAAAATAAAATATTAAATAGTAATTATTGTAACAATTATTAAGTAGTGCCTTCTTACGTAAGAATCAATAATTCAAGAATCTTTGTGCAATACAAGTGTGCTCTTCTTGTGCAACAATCGCGTAATCACGTATTTTAACCAACAGTATTCCAACGATTGTTAAGCAGTAATAACTACACAAATCATTTATAAAAACTTAAACTTGTCGTTTTCTTCATCCGACCGTTTTCTATTATGGGGCCCACGAATATTCCCCGACATCAAGAATATTCCATGACCAAATGAATATTCCTCAACAACAATTAATATTTTATAACCACTTGCTTATTTCGCAAAATTTGCACATTTTACCCAAAACTAACCACATTTACCAAATCCACCCCTTACTATTTCAGAATAATTAATAGAGGAAATTCAATTTTATTTATCAAAAGTTGGGGTCTTATAACCTCCACTCCTTATGAAATTTCATCCTCGAAATTGACTTACGTACCTGGTATTTAGAAAAGGTGAGGGTACCTCGCTTTCATTTCTGATTCTAACTCCCACGTCATTTCCTCAATAGCATGGTTCCTCCACAAAACTTTGACTTGTGGTATAACCTTTATATATAATACATGCTCTTTCCTATCCAAGATCTTGACAGGTACCTCCTCGTAAGTTAAATCTTCGGCTATCTCGTCTGGTTCTAACTCAATAATGTGGTTTGGGTCTTTCATATATTTACAAAGCATGGATATGTGAAAAACATTATGAACACGAGATATGCTTGGAGGTAATGCGAGTCTATAGGCTACATTTCCTACTCGGTCAAGAATCTCAAATGGAATAACAAATCGTGGATTGAGCTATCCTCTTTTCCCGAATCTTGTAACTCCCTTCCATGGAGCAATACGTAACAATACATGATCCCCGATATTAAATTCCACGTCCTTTGGATGTAGATCAGCATAACTCTTTTGTCGATCTTGTGAGGTCTTTATACGTTGCTGGATCATTTAAATCTTTTCCATCATCATGCATACTAATTCTGGTCCCAACAACGTTGCTTCACCCACCTCGTCCCAACATACTGGAGAACGACACTTTCATCCATACAATGCCTCGAATGGAACCATATCTATACTTACTTGATAACTGTTGTTATAGAAGAATTCCACCAATGGCAAGTACATATCCCAACTTCCTTTGAAATCTAGGACAGAGTCTAATAAATCTTCAAGAATTTGAATAGTCCTTTCTGATTGCCCGTCCATTTGAGGATGGTATGCCGAACTGAATCGTAAATCTGTGCCCAAAGCTTTCTGCAAGCTAATCCAAAATCGAGAAGTGAATCTTGGGTCACGATTCGAAACTATGGATACTGGCATGCCATGCAATCTCACAATCTTATTTACGTACATACGAGCAAGACGTTCAAGGGAATAAGTCTCCCGTATCGACAAGAAATGAGTAGACTTGGTTAATCTATCAACAATAACCCAAATTGCACCTATGCCTTGAGAAACCTTGGGAAAACCCATAACGAAATCCATGGTAATGTGTTCCTACTTCCACTTCAGAATCTTAAGTGGTTGCAATGGACCCTTTGGCACTTGATGCTCCGCCTTTACACGTTGACAAGTTAAACACCTTGAGATAAACTCTGCGATCTCTTTCTTCATATTGTTCCACAAAAATGTATGTCGAAGATTATGATACATTTTGGTACTTCCACGATGGATTGCAAACGATGTGTTATGTGCCTCCATCACGATTCTATGCTTCAAGTCAGAATCATTAGGAACACAAAGTCTGGAGTTGACTCGAAGTATTCCTTCTTAATCAATTCTTGCTTCTAGAACCGCACCCTCTTTTACCTTCTTCTTTATCTTCATCAGCTTCAGGTCTGTAGCTTGAGCAGCTTTAACTTTATCGATTAAAGTCTGTTCTACTTGTATATTTGCTGTCATCACGTGGGTCCCTGGAGTCTTTAACTCTATCTCCATCCTTTGCAAGTCATATAAAATGGGCCTTTGCGTTGACAATATCACACTCATACCCGCATATGATCTTCTACTCAACGTGTTAGCTACCACGTTCGCTTTTCTAAGATGGTATTGAATGGTATAATCGTAATCTTTCAACAGCTCAAACCAACGTCATTGCTGCATGTTGAGTTCCATTTGGGTGAAGAAATATTTCAGGCTTTTATGATCCGTATAAATCTCCACTTTCTCCCTATACAGGTAATGTCTCCAGATTTTCAACGCGAAAATGACTGCTGCTAACTCCAGATCATGAGTATGATAATTCCTCTCATATTCTTTGAGTTGTCGTGAGGCATTGGCTATGACTTTCCCATGTTGCATGAGAACACATCCTAACCCTTTGCCTGAAGCATCACTATAGAGAACAAATCCATCTGAACCAGATGGTAATGTCAGAACAGGTGTCAAAATGAGTCTCCTCTTGAGCTATTGGAAACTCTTATTGCATTCCTTGCTCCATACAAATTTTGTATGTTTCCGAGTCAGCTGAGTTAATGGAGTAGCGATTCAAGAAAATCCTTCCATGAATCTCTGATAGTAACCAACTAAGCCGAGAAAGCTACATACTTTGGTTACCAACTTCGGTTGCTCCCAACTTTGTATTGCTTCAATCTTCATCGGGTCAACAGATACTCCATGTTTTAACACCACGTGCCCAAGGAATGTTAATTCCTCAAGCCAAAACTCAAATTTCTTTAGCTTGGCATATAGCTTATTATCACGAAGCCTTTGAAGTAGCAGCTTCAAATGGTGCTTATGATCTTCACGGCTTTGGGAATGGATGAGGATGTCATCAATAAAGACAACAACAAACTGATCCAAATTTTTCTTGAATACTCGGTTCATCATATCCATGAAAGAAGCATGAGCATTAGTCAATCCAAAAGACATGATTAAGAATTCATAATGCCCGTACCGAGTTCTGAAGGCAGTCGTCGAAATATCAACGGTTTTAATCTTTAGCTGATGATATGCAGAACGAAGATCGATCTTTGAAAAGAATTATGCTACTTGCAACTGGTCGAACATGTCATCAATGCGACGTAGCGGATATCTATTCATGATGGTGACATGGTTCAATTCCTGGTAGTCAATAAAAAGTCACATACTCCTGTCTTTCTTCTTTACAAATAAAATTGGAGCACCCCAAGGAGATGTACTAGGACGAATGAAACCGATGTCTAAAAACTCCTTTAGTTGGAACTTTAACTCCTGAAGTTCAATAGGAGCCATTCGATATAGGGTTTTAGAAATGGGTTTTGTATCAAGTTCGAGGTCAATAAAGAATTCAACTTCACGTTCTGGGGGTAGACCGAGAAGTTCTTCAGGAAATACGGCAGGAAATTCACTAACAACAGAAATATTATTCAAATCTGACGTGTTTTTGTTTAAATCCATAACATGGGCTAAGAAAGCTTAACATTCGTTTTTCAATAAATGAATGGCTTTATGGCTTGATATGATTGTGATTGACTTTAGTGGTTTGGTTGCTTGAATTTGCATAACAAGTTGGTTAGGAATATGAAAACTAACAACCTTACAAAAACAATCAGCTTTGGCATGATGAGTAGTTAACCAATCAATCTCTAAAATCACATTATATGCAAGTATCTTTAAAGAGATAAGATCAACAGGTAATGTGATGGTGCCAACTTGGATCAAGCAAGATTTATAAATAGTGGATGTAATGAAAGTTTCTCCTAACGGAGTCTCAACAGATAAGTCAAAGTCTAATTTCTCCGGAGTCAAGTTCAAACGTTGAGCACAAGCAGGAGAGATAAAAGAATGGGTAGAACCGGTATCTAATAAGGTATAAACTTCACAAGAGTTTATGATTAGCTTACTCGTGATCACCTTGTTTGGGTTTCTCACATTTTGGCTAGTTACGAAAAACGCTCTTTTAGGAATCGCTGACTTTGACTTGTCCGGGACAGCCTTTGGAGTCACCATCCCCACTGGACTTGATTTTATTTCAAGACAAAATCAGGCTATCTGATCGTCTTTTCCACAATTGAAACACACCTTGGAAGGCTGTGAACAGTTTGGACTTATGTGTCCCTCCTCTCCGCATCTGTAACATCTAACTGGCGGTCGTTCTCCTCCCCTAGAATTTGTTACTGGTGCTGGTGTTGGTGTCTTCCCGTCATTGTTGTTTTTATACTTTCTCTTTTGAAAGTCTCCCCCTGACTCTCTTCTTCTACTATCATGGCCCCAATTACCACCAGAGTGGTTGCCGCTTTTGTCCGGATATTTTCCTCCCCGCTGGTTATCATTGCTTCGATGACTGCTACCATTGGTATGACCCTGGTTGTGGTCCCTTGGTTGAACATACTCATTATATCGCTTTAATAATTGAGCCATGTTGACAACATCTGAATATAGAGAAAATTTGTGAGAAATAAGGTACAAACGAATTTTGGGTTTTAGACCTGTAAGAAACATCTGTGTCATACGTTCCTCATTTTCTACCAAATGAGGTGCAAACTTGGATAACTCCATGAACTTTGCCTCGTACTAGGACACAATCATGTTGTTCTATTCCAGTCTAATAAACTCTACCTCCTTCATATCACGAATACTTTCAGGAAAGTACTTGTCATTGAACAGTTTCTAAAATGTTTCCCAAGACATATTGAGTGCGGCTGGCTGGGTACGCTTCACAGATTCCCACCAGTAATCTGCCTCACCATGGAACATAAAGGTGGGGAATGGAACCTTCTGTTCCTCTGTGCATCCCAAGACATCAAATATCTTGGTAATTTACTTAACCCACATTTCTGCCTTAATTGGATCTGGCTTTCCCCAAAACTCTGGTGGTCCTAACTCTTTGAACTACTTGGTTGTGATAAACCACTCATTGCTATTATTTCCACCCGTATTTTGTACACGAGTCTCCCTCATCTGATTTTGTATGAACTGTAAAAAGCTTCTAAACATCACATCATTCATTGTTTGTTCGGTAGTGTTGTTTACAGGAGGAATATTGCCTTCCTGTTGCACATTCCCCTGGTTGGTGATTAAAGGTGTCTCCACGGTATCATTCACTCCATTGTTAACATTTCTAGCTGCCATTCTCAAATACTGCCACAAAACAAGGGTTAATTAAAGAAAATGACATACCACATAATACCCCTATATTCTAACCGAGCAATAACTAAGCTTAGGTAGGACACACTAGCGAATAATTTACTCGTCTCTCCCCTCCTAGTTCTATTCCCCGATCTTCGCCAGAGACCATATCCTTAAGCTCTGATACCAACTGTGACGCCCCCAAAATAGGTATACATCACCCATTCTGAGTCGCCAAATACATGGTACAGAAAATAACACATCAATATTATAATTGTTCCCACTATATTCTCGCTTCCTAAGAAGAAAAATGGAACAAAAAGGAAAAGGGTGAGCTCAATTAGCCCAGTAAAGAATAATATGACAAGATAAAGTAGAACAAATTATCGTTAGCCTTCAATAAATCATATAAAATATAATGGACAACAAGTTTTAGATCACTATTCGGAACGGAAATAATAATTCATTAGAAGAGTTAAGTAGAGAATGAAATATACAATCTTCTATGATTTAAAAGTCCATTATCAATATTTTATCCCTATAACATCAATCAATATACTCATCTTAGCACTACGGGCCAAAAATATTCATCAGTTGGTCATGTTCATCTCAACACCTATCCATCTTTGCACTACGAGCCAAATATATTCGTTAGGTAATCATTCATCTTTGCACTACAGGTCAAAGATATTCATCAAGTAATCATTCATCTTCGCACTACAGGCCAAAGATATTCAGTTATATCACCATTTAGGACTGAGGATGATGAAAAATATTTTTAAAGAAAACAAATCCAGTGAGATAAAAAGACAAAGATTAGGGATTCGTACTTTAGTTTATCCAAGTTAAAAAATACTCCATAATAATCAATTGTGGAGAAAAATTCAAGAATGAAGATCAAAACATGGATACAATCAAATATAGTAACTATAATAGATAACTTGGACAAAGAAAAACAAATTTAATTTTTCTGTAAATAGTGTCGTATTCATGAATACTGTCGTATACGTGAATAGTAACCTCGACATGAAAAGGTAAAAAATTCACAAGAAAGTTTAGACAAATATTCCAGTGAAATGACATTAGATGAAGCGCAAAACTCAAAGAATTTGTGATCATTTCAGGAATTATAGAAGCAATACTTACCATAGTAAATTTAGAGTTAGGAATCTGAAATGAACAATATACGAAACTGTAAATGGATTTTCAACTGTCATGCGGTAGTCTGCGTAGACAGATCATTTCCATAATTTAATAACAAATGAATACGAAGAATTATTCACCAGGCATGCATTAGTCCGCGTAGACAGGTTATTCCCACAAAATAATAAAGAATGAAATAACAAAAGGATTTCACCACGTACATGCGGTGAGTCGCAGATATCTGAGTTATTCAATGAATAATAAAGAATGGAATAACAACCCTTATGAGTATTGAAAGAAATAACTCTCTTCATGAATACAAAAGAAATAATACACCTTACCTTAATAAAAATTAGGAAATTGCACTTGTGACACCCCCAAATCTAAGTACTTCATTCCCACAAGATTTGGTGCTATCTATCCATACAATCATACTATCTACCCAAATAAAATAATATTTAAACCATAAATTCTCCCTTTAAATAGGGTTACATCATTTAATCCAAAAACAGCCCAGGTTATTTAACCTTAAATATCATTCAAGTGCGGAAATAAAATTATTACATCACATCATTATTTGAAAGTCCAAGATCATCATAATAAATAAAATTACAAGTCTGCATCACTTGTACATCTTTCCCTATCCTTTGCTAGTTAAAGGCTCATCTACCTTCTCAGCTTTAGCTGTAATGAGTGTATAAATATGCAAGAGTGAGAAACATATTTGCTCACTGGATATAACAATGAATCAATAGAAGAATAATAATAATAACTGTCAACGAATAGGCTCATCAACACTTAATAGTACTCTAACAATGATAATCAGAAACTGGAATCCAAAATATGGGATATATCAAACTGAGGGTCCTAAGAACATGAACTATGTCCACAGTTGCGAGTAACCTTTCAACTCCAACTTTAACAGACATAAGACTATAAGGACTCCTCGTACTTAGGGGGATCATCCCTTCGTATAATGTATTGTGCACAAACATTTCAACAGGAAGCGTAAAGTATCCCCTAATAATAATAGGGTTGTTCATCTTAGTATTTAGAGTACAAGTCTGCACCAAAAAAAGTTTGGTTTGGATAAGTTTTCAAGGGTAATTTAAAGTTTAACAAACATCAACTAGAGGACTAGTTGAATCAATAGTGTTTGATAACACAACAGTTGTTTAATAACAACATAACATAGAACAATTGAGAATCATAAGTGAACTGATTATACATTTTAAACTCATGCTTGAAATAACTATAGAGCATAAGTATTCAACAAAATGAATAAAATGGTACACCTTTGCTTGAACAATAAATAAGCTAAGGTTAAGGTCTTATAACATTAGAAACAAAATTACTGAACGTACATTAACTGATAGCAAGCTGAAAACTAAAAACTTGCCTAACATGGTATTAACTCATGCAAAGAATTAAAACAGTTCAATAATAGAGACGAGAGTTCAAAAACTACGTTCATTATACTAGAATAGAACTTAAGAAACTTGCTTAACTATAAACAAGTTAGAATAAATCAACCAAATGAGAATTTCAAATAACATTAAAGTTAAAGTTTGCTCAAATGAAATTTAGGAACAATTGACTTGTTCAATAACAGTTAAGATATAAAACTTGTTCATCAAAGGAATAAAGCTACATAATGTAATAATAGAACTAGCTTAACGAAAGTATAGAGTTAGAAAACTTTCTCAATGTAAAAAGATAAGGTTTAGAAACTTACCTCGAGCGTAAGCTATAATATCAAACTCACGTTCACCTACACATAGGTTTAGAACCATCATCTATTAGATATACTAACTTTCACATTCCATCATAACAAGCATTTCTAGTTAGGCTTGTTAATTTAGCACAAGTCTTATATTACCATATACGTTTCAGAATTTTCCACGTGTTATCCTCACAACACTTAACTAACGTTCATTGTCTAACTAACTTACAACATAACACGTTCATCACTTACAATTATTTTCACAAAGTTGAGATCATCAATGACATGACACATTACTGAATTAACCTCCTTGTTACATATTTGACTCCTTAACACAACCTTAAACCAAGCAATAATGGAGTTACAAAGTCTGCAGTAAAGAAAGATGGTAAATCGAGAATCTCAAACAGGTATGATTTTTACTTCTGTAAATTGCTTGGCGATTACGTGCATGACAGGCGAGAGATGATTGAGGAACAGTAGCCAACTTTAGCCACACAAACATAAATTTCACCCATTTAAACAGTAATATTAACAGAACAATTGCTATAGAACTATTACGAACATGTTTGTTAACATATTCCTCAACATAGAACAATTTAACATCAACTATACGAGTTGAATTTTTCAAATATCATGTGTTCACATAAAAACTCAAATTTTTATATCTCATGCAAAAATCATCACTATAATCTCTATACTTGGCCAAATCACTTCATTCAAATTACGTTATGCTTGTTTCTTACTAAACTAACATATACAAACTTCAATTTACAATTTCATATACTAATTGGCCACTACAATTGATACTTTTCATGAACCATATGAATAATACATATACTTACATTATTCTTCCTACTGTCAAACGAATTTAACATGCAATTTCCATATTTGAATATAACCTCTAGCACTATAAACATGTATAATCACAATTACCAACTATATAACAATAATTCGAAGAGATGAAATTTACAGAACATGCAATTTTGCCGTAAAACCCATATGTACGTATATATATATATATATATATATATATATATATATATATAATACAAAGGTTAGATAAAATACCTTCAAATAGCTTGGAAATCCTAGAAATTTCAGACCAATTTCTCTCAAATACTCTCAAGCTCTCCCAATTTTCAATTCTCTGAACTCTCAACTCTTCTCTTCTCTCTCAGACTTAGCCAATATAGACAAATAATGCGTAAAAGAAAAAACTGATACCTTAATACGCATACTAATTATATTAACAGCTACAACATAAACTTATATAATATAAATATATTATATTTATTATTTTAATTTATTTATTTTATTTCATTTATTTTCAAAAATTAGAAAACCAAAAGCCATAAGGCTTTGTTTGGCAAAACACTTTAAAATTTAAAAACATAATATATTAAGCCTTGTTTTGGCAAAAACTAAATTAAACCCTTTTTAATTTATTTACATAAACACTTTAGTTTATAATTTATAATTACATATTATTTATTTGGATCTCCATATCCAACATTAACCAATTAAATTAATCACATACACTATTTTAATTAAATACACCATTTTAGCAAATATCACCAAATTATAATTTTCATTATAACTTTATTTAATAATTTAATATACCATCTAAATTATTAAATCAACACAACAATATAACACCTCATATTATAATTCAAATCTCTATATTATAAATTAATTTAATTTAGAAAATTTTCTAATAAATTTAGATTCATCAATTCAATAATAGACACATCAAATAAATATTTATATTATTCAATAAATATTTACTATTATAATTTGAAATTTCGGATAGTTACATCCTTCCCTCCTTACAAGGATTCTATCCCCAGAATCACAATTCAAATAATCAAATCGTCACATTCTCCCCTACTTACAAAGATTCTGTCCCCAGAATCGAAGACATAGACTAAACAAATAACTCAAGATAATTCTTCATCATTTCTGCTTCGAGTTCCCACGTAGCCTCTTCGACATTGTGGTTCCTCCATATCACCTTCACATAAGTTATCACTTTATTCTTGAGCACTTGTTCTTTCCTGTCGACTATCTAGATAGGAATCTCTTCATAAGACAAATCTTTTTGAACTATAACAGTTCATACTCGATCACATGCTTGTAATCGGGTTTATATGGTCGCAACACCGACACATGAAAAACGTTGTGCACATGTTCTAACTCTGGAGGTAAAGCTACCTTGTAAGCTACTTCTCCCACTCTATGTAGAATTTCGAAAGGTCCAATAAACCTTGGGTTGAGCTTTCCTTTCTTGCCAAAATAAATTTTCCCCTTCCAAGGAAAAACTTTCAGGAACATGAAATTTCCTGCTTTAAATTCACGACTCTGCCTGTGTTGATCAGCATACTTTTTCTATCGATATTGAGCAGCTACTAATCTTGCTCTGATGAGTTTGACAACTTCAGCGGTCTGCTGTACCAGTTCTGGTCCTACCAGTTGACGTTCACCAACTTCATCCCAGCATAGTGGAGTCCTGCATTTCCTGCCGTATAATGCTTCGTATGGCAGCATACCAATGCTTACATAGTAACTGGTCTTGTATGCAAATTCCACCAACGGTAGATGATCATTCCATTTTCCTTTGAAATCCATGATGCACGCTCTAAGCATATATTCTAGCGTCTGGATCGTTAGTTCGCTTTGCCCATCCGTTTTTGGATGATATGTTGTACTTATTTTTAATTGCGTTCCCATGCATTCTTGAAATTTCTTCCAGAAATTTGATGTGAACCTCGGGTCTCTATCTGATACAATTGACATTAGAACTCCATGTCTTGAGACGATATCCTTAACGTGTAGTTTTGCCAGCTGATCAAGATTAAATCTAATCTTTATTGGCAAAAAGTGTGCAGATTTTGTCAGTCTGTCCACTATCACCCATATCGCATCGTATCCTTTCTGAGTTATCGGTAGGCCTACCACAAAATCCATTGTGATATGCTACCATTTCCATTCCGGTATTTCCAATGGTTGGAGTAATCCGCTAGGTCTTTGATGCTCGGCCTTCACTTTCTGACATGTCAAACACTTTGCAACGCATTCTGCAACATCTCTTTTCATGTTCAGCCACCAGAAATGACGCCGCAAATCTTGATACATCTTCGTACTTCCCGGATGAATCGAGTATCTTGAGCTATGAGCTTCTGTCAAGATGTCTTCTTTAATATCCTGTACTGCTGAAACCCAAATTCATCCCTCGAACCTCAGCATTCCTTCAGTATCAACCTTAAACTTTACTTCTTTTCCTTCAATCACACTCTCCTTTATTTTTCTGCATTCCTCATCTTGTAGTTGATCGTTCTTTACTTTGTCTACCAAAGTTTTACTTGCTTCCATCAGGTATAATTTTTCATAGGATTCTTTTGGAAATTTGATTTCCAACTCTAGCCTTGCCATTGCTGAAATGAGCTCTTCCTTATCGGTTAACAACATCAACTTCTCTAGGCCTTTCCTACTCAAGGCATCTGCAACCACATTAGCTTTGCCCAGGTGATAAAAGATCTCACAATCATAATTTTTATCAATTCCATCCATCTCCTTTGACGCATGTTCAAGTCCTTTTGAGTGAAAATATACTTCAGACTCTTATGGTCTGTGTAAATCTCACATTTCTCTCCATAGAGATAGTGCCTCCATATCTTCAGAGCAAATACTACTGCCGCCAACTCTAAATCATGAGTTGGATACCCTTTCTTGTAGTCTTTCAATTGTCTTGATGCATACGTAATGACTTTGTCGTTCTGCATTATAACACATCCTAAGCCCTTGTGTAAAGCATCACTATACACCACAAAGTTTCATGTATTATCTGGTAATGACAATACAGGTGCCACAGTGAGCTTTTTCTTCAATTCTTGGAAACTTTCTTCACACTTCTCTGTCCAAACAAATTTTACAGATTTTCTCGTCAAATTTGTCAAAAGAGTGGCAATCTTGGAAAAATCCTGGATAAACCTTCTATAGTCACATGCCAATCCCAAGAAACTTCTTACTTCTGATGGAGTTCTTGGTGGTTCCCAATTTATCACGGCTTCGACTTTTGATGGATCTACGAAAATCCCATCCTTATCAATTACGTGCCCAAGAAATTGTACACGTTCTAGCCAAAATTCAGATTTAGAGAATTTCGCGTACAACTTTTCTTTTCTCAGCGTATTTAGCATCAGACGTAAGTGCTCCACATGTTCTTGAGTTTTTGAGTACACCAAAATATCATCTATGAACACCACCACAAACTTGTCTAAAAAGGATTTAAACACCCTGTTCATGAAATCCATGAACGCTGTAGGGGCGTTTGTCAAACCAAAAGACATCACCACAAATTCGTAATGTCCATACCGAGTTCAAAATGTCGTTTTCGGTACATCCTCTTTCCTCACTTTTAGTTGGTGATACTCACTTCTCAAATCTATTTTTGAGAAATATCTAGCACCTTTCAATTGATTAAACAAGTCATCTATTCTCGGCAATGGATATTTGTTTTTAATAGTGACTTTGTTTAATTCTCTATAATCAATGCAAAGATGCATTGACCCATCCTTCTTCTTCACGAATATCACCGGTACTCCCCACGGTGACACACTTGGCTGAATGTACTTCTTATCTAACAGCTCTTGCAGTTGCACCATTAGTTCCTTCATCTCTAACGGAGCTATTCTGTACGGGGCCTTCGATATCAGAGCGGTTCTTGGCGCTAAGTCGATCACGAACTCGATTTCTCGGTCAGGCGAAAGTCCTGGCAAATCCTCCAGAAACACGTCCACGAATTCCCTAACCACTAGTATTTCCTCTAGTTTCACACCCTTCTCCTTTTGAGTATCGACTATGTAGGCTAAGTATCCTATACAGTCCTGACTCAACAATTTCTTGGCCTGCATCATCGTCAGACATCTCATTTGTCTAGGCGATTTGCTACCATGAAAAACTACCTTTGACGGAGTCATAAGGTTTACACATTTCTTTTGGCAATCAATTATCGCTCCATAATTGAATAACCAATCCATTCCAAATATAACATCAAACTCTCCGAGTTTTATCGGGATTAAATCTACTTTCATAACATTCCCCATAATGTTCACCCTATAGTTCTTGTATATGAACCTAATAGGAATCACTTCCCTATTCACAATTTCTATGCTTAAAGGGTAATTCAACTCTTCACTAGGTATTTCTAACTTCTTAGCAAAATCATCAGATATAAACGAGCAAGTAGCACCCGAATCAAATAATACATATGCATTTATATCATTGATTGGGATAATACCTGACACGACATCTTTTGATTGCACCGCGTCCTGCACCGTCATGTTGAAGGTTCTTGCTGTTGACTTATTTGTTGATGTTGGCCCAATAATAGTCAGTGTACCTCCACTAGCATTTCCCTTGCTTCCATTTGCCTCCCCAGATCTCTTCTTAGGGCATTCATGGGCAAAGTGATCCTTGGACCTGCATGTGTAACAAACATTCTTCTTAGGTTGAGTGCAATTTGGGGCGATGTGACCCTCTTGGCCACAGTTGAAGCATACTCATTTTCCCATCAAGCACACACCTTTGTGAAACTTCCCGTATATAGCACATGCTTCGAACTTCTTCTTTTTCTGGTTTCCTTGCTGATTTCTAGCTCCCACATTTGCATTCCACTTCTTCTTTAAATTGTTGTTGCCATTCCCACCGTTACCACCACCACCATTCTTAGCTTCACCTTCACTCTTCTTCATTTACATTTCATTTATTTTCTAACCACATATCAATTACATTCCCTACAATGTCCTACTAAGATACTGCGTAGCCTTACGACGCTCTTCCTCCATTATCCAAAACATTTTTCGGCGATCTAATATGTATGATGGTAGCATCTCGAACTGAATTGGATAACCCATGACCCAATCCTGAGCTCGATTGATCACGGTGTTGAATACGTTATTCATCTCTTCCATCTTCATCCTCTTTGCTTGTGTGTCCCTCTCCGTTATTCCGGCTCGTTGGTAAGCTTCATTGTACGCATCTTCAGCTCTTGCCCTCTTAGTAGATTCCTCCTTTAGCTTATTCTTCAATTCTACAATCTCTGCTATCATACGCTCGTTCTCTCCATCAGTGTGGACTAGCTTCTCTTCAACGTTATGCAAACGTTCCTCTCGATCCTGGATCTCATCGTCTTTCTGTGCCATCGAGGTCTGCTGTTCAGCTACTATCTCTTGCAACTCCTTGACGGTATCTTGAAGTTCCACATTGCGGTCATACACCTCGTCGTACATACGGCCAACTATTGAGTTAAATGGAATCTCTTCCTCCACGTTTTCCTCATCCGACTATGGCAGCTCATTAGGGTCCTCCTAATCCATCTCTATCTCATCAGCCTCATCAAGTACTCTCTCCGCTTTCCACTCATGGATGACAAAAGCTGTTTCTGTGGCGATGAGTTGTTCCCCAAACTTCTGAATATCTCGAGGCTCCTCCTCTCTAGGCATCTGGGATCCTTCCTCCCTAGCCTGTCTGGATCCTCCTACAGTAGCCATCCTGTTAACCAAATTTTAAATTTTAATTACTAACCATTACTACTCGACACTCACGAGCACATAAGTTATAATGACATAAGCACATAAGTATTTTATTACTTCTTCCTTAAAACACGATAAGAGTTTATCATTACAATCTTTTCAAAGGTTACTTCATAAGGCTTTTTCCCACCTGAGGTTCATAAACTAAAGCTCTGATATCAACCTATGACACCCCAAATCTAGGTACTTCATTCCCACAAGATTTGGTGCTCACTATCTATACAATCATACTATCTACCCAAATAAAATAATATTTAAACCATAAATTCTCCCTTTAAATAGGGTTACATCATTTAATCCAAAAACATCCTAGGTTATCTAACCTTAAACATCATTCAAGTTCAGAAATAAAATTATTACATCACATCATTATTTGAAAGTCTAAGATCATCATAATAAATAAAATTACAAGCCTGCATCACTTGTACATCTTCCCCTTTCCTTTGCTAGTTGAAGGCTCATCTACCTTCTCAAATTTAGCTGCAATGAGTGTAAAAATATGCAAGAGTGAGCAAAACAATTTCTCACTGGATATAACAATGAATCAACAGAAGAATAATAATAATAACTATCAACGAATAGGCTCATCAACACTTAATAGTACTCTAACAATGATAATCAGAAACTGGAATCCAAAATATGGGATATATCAAACTGAGGGTCCTAAGACCATGAACTATGTCCACAGTTGCGAGTAATCTTTCAACTCCGACTTTAACAGTCATAGTCTATAAGGACTCCTCGTACTTAGGGGGATCAGCCCTTCGTACAATGTATTGTGCACAAACATTTCAACGCTAAGCGTAAAGTATCCCCTAAAAATAATATGGTTGTTCATCTCAATATTTAGAGTACAAGTCCGCACCAACGAAAGTTTGGTTTGGATAAGCTTTCAAAGGTATTTTAAAGTTTAACGAACATCAACTATAGGACTAGTTGAATCAATAGCGTTTGATAACACAACAATTGTTTAATAACAACATAACATAGAACAATTGAGAATCATAAGTGAACTGATTATACATTTTAAACTCATGCTTGAAATAACTATAGAGCATAAGTATTCAACAAAATGAATAAAATGGTACACCTTTGCTTGAACAATAAATAAGCTAAGGTTAGGGTCTTATAACATTAGAAATGAAATTACTGAACGTACATTAACTGATAACAAGCTGAAAACTAAAAAATTGCCCAACATGGTATTAACTCATGCAAAGAATTAAAACAGTTCAATAATAGAGACGAGAGTTCAAAAATTGCGTTCATTATACAAGAATAGAACTTAAGAAACTTTCTTAACTATGAACAAGTTAGAATGAATCAACCAAATGAGAATTTCAAATAACATTAGAGTTAAATTTTGCTCGAATGAAATTTAGGAACAATTGACTTGTTCAATAACAGTTAAGATAGAAAACTTGTTCAATCAAAGGAATAAAGCTACACAATGTAATAATGGAACTAACTCAACGAAAGTAAAGAGTTAGAAAACTTTCTCAATGTAAAAAGATATAGTTTAGAGACTTGCCTCGAGCGTAAGCTATAATAATAAACTCACGTTCACCTACACATAGGTTTAGAACCATCATTTATTAGATATACTAACATTCACATTCCATCATAACATGCATTTCTAATTAGGCTTGTTAATTTAGCACAAGTCTTATATTACCATATACGTTTAAAAATTTTCCACGTGTTAACCTCACAACACTTAACTAACGTTCATTGTCTAACTAACTTACAACATAACACGTTCATCACTTACAATTATTTTCACAAAGTTGAGATCATCAATGACATGACACGTTACTGAATTAACCTCCTTGTTACATATTTGACTCCTTAACACAACCTTAAACCAAGCTATAATGGAGTTACAAAGTTTGCGATGGCAGAAATCGAATCTTAAACTGTGGTATGGTATGTAACTACGCCATCTGAAAGGTTCGGGACCGGCAAGCAATATTGCTTTTTTTTTTAACTTGCCTTGTAGCAATTACTTACGGCATTATGCAAAAGGCAGTAGACTACCGATGATGAGCGATGGCGACTTTAGCCCAACAAACTCAAATTTCACCCACTTAAACAGTAATATTAACACAACAATTGATATAGAACTATTACGAACATGTTTGTTAACATATTCCTCAACATAAAACAATTTAACATCAACTATACGAGTTAAAATTTTCAAATATCATGTTTTCACATAAAAACTCAAATTTTTTATATCTCATGCAAAAATCATCACTATAATATCTATACTTGGCCAAATCACTTCATTCAAATTACGTTATGTTTGTTTCTTACTAAACTAACATATGAAACTTCAATTTACAATTTTACATACTAATTGGCCACTACAATTGATACTTTTCATGAACTATATGAATAATACATATACTGACATTATTCTTCCTACTGTCAAACAAATTTAGCATGCAATTTCCTTATTTGAATATAACCTCTACCACTATAAACATGTATAATCACAATTACCAACTATATAGCAATAATTCGAAGAGATGAAATTTACAGAACATGCAATTTTGTCGTAAAACCCATATATGCGTATATATATATATATATATATATATATATATATATATATATATATTTAATACAAAGGTTAGATAAAATTGTTAGTGTTTATGCCCCAAAGGCCAATTATTTGATATAATTGCTTAACATTTTGATATTATATTTGATTGAATAAATAAATGATTTTATTATGGTTTTATTTACTGCGTAATATAATTGTTAACATAATAAAATTCCTTAGAATAGTGATACAAATTATATAGTTTCAAGTATGTGACTTGAACATGAGATTATATAATTACAATTAGTATCATTGTTCTTAAATGTCCCTAGTCGAGTATCATTGTTGTTGGGACAACATTGATGCATTGAGACTAGTATGTGGATTGACTAATGACCAAATATCATTGGTCATAAATATATGAGATATTAAGTCAATGCATAGGTACATGTTAGAGAACGATGTACTGGACAGACCTACCATGAGAATTCTATGTGGAGCATTATGCGAAGTGTCATTAGAAATTCTCATAGTGACAATGATGTAATGGTCCTCCGACCTGAAATCACTATATTACTACACGGGAATTTATGTACTTTGATATCATCAAATGTCACCTTTAATAGGGTGGACTATAAAGGTGATTATTGGGTACATCATGATTCGTGTGAGGAATATGATTGATGTAGATGGAATTTAACCCTCCTATATATTAGGGATGATATCCATAGGCCTCTTGATTGAGTAGGGGTATGAAATGCATGGCCATGCTCAAATAGTGATTTATTTCATATAGTCTACTCATTGATCAAGAAAACTCAGATTAAATTATGAAGAGTATGACACATTCCATGACTCGAGTTTAATCTAGGATATTAAGGTTAAAAGGATTAAATTACATTGAAACATTGGTCACTAAAAGGTTACATCGAATCATCGATCTTATTATTACTTGGGTAGCAGTGATGCATTACTAGATGTCGCTCACTATTTATAATTTTATAATATGATTTTAAAATTATTGCTAACGTAATAATAACCTATAGGGTCACACACATAGAACGTAACTAAAAGGAAATTAATTTAAATTGTAAAGATTTAAATATATCAATATGATTGATAGTATTTAAATTACGAATTTAAATTAATAGGATAATTATATATAGGTATATTAATTAAGAAAGACTTAGTTAATATATATATATATATATATATATATATATATATATATTCGAATTTTATTAGGTTTTCAATAATTCCTTTTAATCGCTATATATATGATATGTAGCAGCCATTTTAGGTATTATTCATAAACCAAAAACCCTAGCCGCTCTTTGAGAGAGACTAGAGAGAAAATCTTTCGAAAATCCTGTTCCTTTGGTGGCTAGTACCGCACGTCCTTTTTGCAGAATCTTGTGACGATTCGTGCTACTTTCGTGTGGATACCATAGAGACGTAGTTTCGTGAGGAATTGCGTTAGAGATTCAAAGTGTTTCAGAAGCACTTTCATATTCGGTATAATTTCTTTACACTGAATTAATTGATTTTCGCATGGATCATGTTTAGGGTTTCGAAAATTGCTTTGATTATTTTATTTTTCCGCTGCGTTTTTGTGCCGAAATCCCTATAAAAATACCTTCAAATAGCTTGGAAATCCTTGAAATTTCAAACCAATTTCTCTCAAATCCTCTCAAGCTCCCCCAATTCTCGATTCTCTGAACTCTCAACTCTTCTCTTCTCTCTTAGAGTTAGCCAATATAGACAAATAATGCGTAAAAGAAAAAATTGATACCTTAATACGCATAGTAATTTTATTAACAGTTACAACATAAACGTATATAATATAAATATATTATATTTATTATTTTAATTTATTTATTTATTTTATTTCATTTATTTTCAAAAATTAGAAAACCAAAAGCCATAAGGCTTTGTTTGGCAAAACACTTTGAAATTTAAAAACATAATATATTAAGCCTTGTTTGGGCAAAAAACTAAATTAAACGTTTTTTAATTTATTTACATAAACACTTTAGTTTATAATTTATAATTACATATATATTTATTTGGATCTCCATATCCAACATTAACCAATTAAATTAATCACATACAATATTTTAATTAAATATACCATTTTAGCAAATATCACCAAATTATAATTTTCATTATAACTTTATTTAATAATTTAATATACCATCTAAATTATTAAATCAACACAACAATATAACACCTCATGTTATAATAGAAATCTCTAAATTATAAATTAATTTAATTTAGAAAATTTTGTAATAAATTTAGATTCAATTCAACAATAGACACATCAAATAAATATTTATATTATTCAGTAAATATTTACTATTACAATTTGAAATTTCGGATCGTTACAGCACTAGTGTAATAGTAGAATACGCATCTTCTTTCTCTCTTATTTTATCTATACTTTCTCTCTCTATACCTCATCGCTCCAATGACATCATTGCATACATCATCGCTCCGATGACATCATTGATATATTTTGAATTTGAGATGTATGGATAGTAATATTATCTGTAATATTATTTGTAATTGGTAATATAGGTGAACCACAACCTTTTTTTTTCTTTTTTTTTTTATCTACAACATTTGAAAAACGTTGTGTAAATATGCCTAAACGTTGTCTGATATATTAAACTACAACATTTTTATCGAGAAAACGTTATGGAATCATACCTTCTACAACGTTTTTAAGCATCTGCTAATTTATGAAAAATAAATCTACAACGTTTTTTTTCTTAAAAAACGTTGTGTAATGTGCTTAACTACAACGTTTTAAAAACGTTGTGTAAGGGTGTCAAATAGATGATACCCTTAACCACGACATTTTTCTGACTAAAATCACAACATTTTTTCCGCGTTGTCTATTTACTATTTTGTAGTAATGAATTTACTATAATAATGTTACCACTCAAATTATAAAAATCACTATTATATAATCACATCATACTACTATAATGTAATATTATAATAATATATTTAAATAAATTATTTTATCAAAAAAGATAAAATGCCAACTTTTAACAAATGTCACATGCTAAAAATTCATCCATTTAAATCTACATTGAATAAATATTTTCCTATCATATATATCAACAATTAATTATTCACAAATAATATTAGAGAACTATAATATTGGCAACCAGGTCGTTCCCATGAAAGAGGGGGCTTTCCGATAAGGATTTCTCCTTACTGGCGCGCAATTAGGTGACAAAACCCCTTTCCTAGACAGAACTTCCTTAGACATTGCCAATAATGCTATCTAATAATATTATTCAAATAATATGAATTATTGATCTGATAATGGAAAATATTGTGCAGTGACAATTATTGAATCAATAATATAAAATATCAACGTAGCAATTATTGAATCAATAAAATAAAATATTGAACTGTAATTACTGTAACAATTATTGAGTAATGCCTTCTTACATAAGAATCAATAATTCAAGAATACTGTGTAATATCGTGCCATCTTGTGCAACCACATATTACATCGTATTTTAACCACGTGTATTACAACGATTGTTACTAGGTAATAACTACGCTGTCATTTATAAAAACTCAAACTTGTCATTTTCTTCATCCGACCGTTTTCCGTTATGGGGCCCATAAAAGGTTTCGCCGTCGTACGGATATTCCCCGACAACAAGAATATTCCACGACCAAACGAATATTCCCCGACAACAATGAATATTTTATAACCATTTGCTTATTTCGCAAAATTTGCATATTTTACCCATAACTAACAACATTAACCAAATCCGCCTCTTACTATTTCAGAATAATTAATAGAGAAAATTCAATTTTATTTATCAAAAGTTGGGGTCTTACAAGAGAGGTAGCTTATATGATAGCATTACCTCCAGACTTAGAACGAATACATAATGTTTCATGTATCTGTGTTACGTCCTTATAAGCCAAATTATAAGCACATAATCGAGTATGAGCCTGTTCATATTGAGAAGGACTTAACATATGAAGAGATGCAAATTCAAATCATCAATAGAAAAGAGAAAGTTCTGAGGAACAAATTATACCTTCAGTAAAGGTGTTATGGAAGAACTAAGATGCTGAAAAAGCAACGTGAAAACTTGAAGAAAAGATGAGGAAGAATGAACCTCAATTGTTTGTTTAATATGTTAAGTGAGATTCTGGGGACAGAATCCTTATAAAGAGGGGTGAATGTAACGATCGAGAAAATCAGATTATTTGTAAAATAATTTTATTTAATTATATAATAAATAAAATTATATTATAATGAGTATGCAAGATGAATTTTATTCTATAGCCTAAACATGTTGGAATATCGTAGTATTTTGGCTACGTGGTAGAATTAAAGTGTTTAAATTTCCAAGACGAAATTAAAAGTTTTTCGAGAAATTTTTTAAAAAATATTATTCATTAATATCTGTTCGGGAATTATTTTTGAACTTTCGAGAAATACGTAACGATAGAATAATAAGGAAGGATGGATTATGTAATAATAATTCAAGTATGACAAACACAGTTTTTTGCCTGTGTACTAAATTTGAGAATGTTAGGGAAAGTGAAAATTTAGTAAACGATGATCGTATGATACGTAAGTATTATACGAGGTAATGAATATGAGTATGATACAAGGTATTATACGAGTATGTATGAATGATGGTATATCGTATATGATGAATGAGTATACAAATTAGCATACGAGAAGATTACTTAAACAATACGTTATAAGCTTTAGGCCAATGGTATTGGACTTGTAGGATTTGTGTATGAATTGTACAAGCCCAATGTTTGATAATGCAAGCCCAAAGGTTAAGTTAAAGTTATTAAAACTTAAGCCTAAACTAAGAACCGAATCAGTGGATCGAACCAATGGGTTACCGTATAAGAAAAACCCACGGGGAAACCCATGTGGGCCCCATAGGTGAGTCATTGTTGACCATATGTGGTGGCCAAGCAAAGGATAAGATGAGTGGTGGCCAAGTAAGGAAGTGGATTAAGGAGGTGGAAGTGCCTAAATGACTATTCTACCCTAACCTTGTAAATCCTATAAATAGGAAGCTTGCTAGTTCAATTCTTGCTTGTTTAATTTCCACCAACATCTTATATTGAGAGAGAAAAGTGAGAAAAGCCAGAAATTTGCTATATCAAGAAGGAAGAAGAAGAACTAAGCTAAAGAAATTCAAGGGTAAGCATCCTAAACCATGATTCTCCCTCTCTTCATTTGATAGAGAAGTGAGTAGTGGTAGAGCATGTTTGATAAGGAGTGATAAGGATGGTTATTAACGGATGAAACCTTAATAAACCATTTGTAAGTGGAATCATAAGTATAAAAGTTATAAACCATTGATAGACATTGAAGAATTGTAATATTATTGTTGACGGACTAGTTTAAAACCATCATTTGTAGACTTAGATAGTCTATGTTGTGATAATGGAATGAATCCATTTGGAATGGTGTAAAAATCTTAAGTAATGAAGTTATGGCAAAATTTACGAGATTAGACGATAATCGTTGAAATCGTGAAATTCTCGAAATGGAAGTTAAAAGTTAACATTGAACTCAAAAATGTTAGTTTTTGATAGAGAATAGTCTAAGTTTTCATTTTAGAGTTGCGAACTCGAAAATGGTTAAATTCTGACTCAGAACGAAGAAACGAGCTATTAACATTCACGAACGTTTATCGTTTTTCTAATAACGGACTTAAATGGTGAATTCCATGTTAACGGATTCAAAAATGTAAAATTCTCATATGAACACTTAGTTCATGTGATTTTTGAGCTAATGGCTTTTGAACGAGCCAATTCAGACTTAAACTGAGCAAATTATGAGTCCGAGAAGTTCGTTAAACAAGAAATTTGTCAAAACTATCTGAGGCACAGGGTCGGCGCTGTAGCGCGGCCCAAAGCTTTAAAGTTGGGATCGCAATGCCTGGCCAAGGCCAATAACCTACTAGAGAGTGGCACCGCAGCGCGGCCATTTCACATGATTTACTATTAGGGGAGGTGGTGCAAGTTTGATAATACTTGCATGACTAAATTAAAAATGAAGGAAAAGATGAAGGTATTATACTGTAATATTTCGAGCCCCAAAATGTGCAATTATAGAAACTATATTTTCTTATAAATAGAAGTTCATTCCTTCATTATTTTTCACCAATTCACTAAAGTTATAGAGCAATTATTATAGAGAGAAATTATAGAGAGAAAGAAGAAGAGAAGTCTGCTACCTCACTATTCCAGTATCCAATTTTCTTCTAAGGTAAGGGGTATTATTCTTTTGTATTCATGAAGAGAGTTATTTTCTTTCAATACTCGTAAGGGTTGATATTCCATTCTTTATTATTATGTTGAAATAACTGTCTCATCTGTAAATCCGCGATATACATGGTGAAATTCTTCGTTATTTCATTCTTTATTATTACGTTGGGAATAACTTCATGCATGCGGTCTATCGCATGCTTGGTGAATTCTATTGTTATTCCATTCTTTATTATTCTGTTGGAATATCCTGTCCATACGGATTACGCATGAACTGGTTCCATTCTTTATTATTCTATTGGAATAACCTCTATGTGCGGTCTATCGCATTCCTGGTGAATTCTATTGTTATTCCATTCTTTATTATTATGTTGGAATATCCTGTCTGTGTGGATTACGCATGACCTGGTTCCATTCTTTATTATTCTATTAGATATTATATCTGTGCGGATTACGCATGACCTGGTTCCATTCGTTATTATTCTGTTGGAATAACCTTTCATGCGATACATCGCATGCACAGTGAATTATGTTGTTATTCCATTCTTTATTATTATGTTGGAATATCACATGCATGCGGATTCTGGCGACCTGGTTCCATTTTATTATTCATTGGGAATAACTTTCATGCATGCGGTCTATCGCATGCTTGGTGAATTCTTACGTTATTCCATTCTTTATTATTCATTGGAATAACACATCATATAGATTATCACATGCATGGTGAATGATCCTTCGCATTCATTCCTTATTAAATTGTGTGAAATGATGCATCTACGTGGATTACCGCATGGCGAGCGAAAATCCATTTCATAGCTTCATATATTCTATTATACTCAGTTGGTTAAAGTTTTGACTTCTATACTCTATGAAATTAGTAGAATATCTTGGATATTTACACTTCATCCAGTATCATTTCATAGAAATATTCTTCTGAGCATTCTTGAATTTTACTCCACAAAACAGTATCATGTTAACAATTTGGACGTTATTGATTTCAGGATAAATTAACTTATAAATCTTTAAAATTTATTCTTGAACTTGTTTTATTGAATAATAATGTCATTGTCATCATCCTCATGCTTATATTGTGATGAAAGTTATGAGACCCCAGATTTTATGAATAAAGATTTAAATTTCTCGAAATATTTTTTTTAATATTATGGTGTGGATTTGATATAATGTTATAGTTGTGCGTGATATTTACAAATTTTACAAAGTATGCAAATTGTTATAAAATATTAGTTTGGTCAGGGAAAATTCTTTTTATCGGGAATATTCGTACGACGGCACAATCATTGATGAACCCACAATGGAAGTATTGTCGTAGTAAGAAAACGACAGAATTATCTTTTTATAAAATAACGGCGGAAGTATTACCTTTAAAACTGTTAAACTACCCGATAGTAAAAGTACAGTAATACACGTGGTTGCATAGTAGCACATGGTATTGGTTATTGATGCTTACGTGAGAAGTCACTCAGTTATACTCAATTATTGCTACAGTAATTGCTACATCATATCTCTCATATTATTGATTCAATTATTGTCACAGTATTATCTGCATAATATGTTATATTATTAAATCAATAATTGAGACGACAAAGTTATTCATATTACTAAATTACAATATTTATAATGTCTACAAGTTCTGTCAAGGAGAGGTTTGGTCACCTAATTGTGCGCCAATAGGGAGAAATCCTTATTGGAAAGCCCCCTCTTTCCTAGGAATGACCTGGTTGTTAAATATTGTGAGTTATAATATTCATGATGAATAAGTTAGTGTTGATTAAAGATGAATTTGATAGTTCTATTGTGTTGAAATTATTTGTGTTAGTGGAAATCGACATTTATTTCGATAATAATTGATGTCTACAGGTTATATTGTTCAAACGGGTATTCGGGGCACTTTTCGTGTCGGAGTACTATTCACGAGTTACTATTCACGGGGTACTATTCACCCGAAAAATATATTTCTTTTCGGTCCAAATCATTTTTAGGTACAATATTATTCCATGAGGAGATGTGCTAATTTTTCAGACTGTTGGTTGAAATTATAATAGTAAATCAATATGGATCGTTGATTTAAAGTTTTAATAGTAACTTGTCCCTTCAGTTTTCCAAGAGTTAATTTCCCCTTCGCAAATAGTAGTTGTCTCTTCAATATTACCAAGAGTCATTTTGACCCTTCGTTAAGACCAAGAGCCACTTTCAGTTCTTCTATAAATAGAAGCTCATTCCTTCATTATTTCTTACTAATTCACTGAAACTCTAGAGAGAGAAACTATAGAGAGAAAGAAGAAAATTATTCTGCTATTTCACTTTTCCAATATCCAGTTTCTTCTAAGGTAAGGGGTATTATTTCTTTCGTATTCGTGAAGAGAACTATTGTTATTCCATTATTTATTATTCTGTTGGAATAACCTATTTATGCGAAGTACCGCATACATGGTGAAATTCTGTTGTTATTCCATTCTTTATTATTACATTTGAATATCCCGGGTCATAATTTCACGACCGATTCATTCTTTATTATTATTCGTCGAATATCACATCGTGTGTTTACGCATGACTGGTTCCATTCTTTATTATTACATTGGGAATAACACGTCTGCTTGATCTATCGCGTGCATGGTGAATTCTTCTATTATTTCATTTTTTATTATTCTGTTGGAATAACATGTATATGTGGATTACCACATGCATGGTGAATGAACCTTTATATTCATTTCTTATTAAATTGTGGAAATTATCTGTTTACGTGGATTATGATGAAAGTCATAATATAAGCATTGGACTATTGATTATACTGAATGTCATAATAATAGCATTGGTCTGATGAAAATCATGGGTATATGTAGTATTAGTAAGTATTATGATGAGTTATGTTGGTTATTATGTGAAAACATGAAAGTTTCTTAGAAATCCCAAAGGGTTGAAAAATCAGATTTTGGTAAAAATGGAACATGAAATTCAATTGACCATATCTCCTATTATATTTCAAATTTTTGAGTGTGGTCTAATTCTAGAGTTAGATCTATGATTTTTCTAACTTATCCAAGTGGAATCACTGGAAAATGTGTTGTAGATTTTCATGTGGACTGATTTTAGCAAAGGAGTCAAAAACTGCAAAGTGCCAAAAAGCTACTGCCCAAAATTTTGTAAGGGCTGTTTCGGCCACTTAATTTGTGAGAAAATTTCTGGCCTTTTGGGACATGAAAACATATGGTATAAAGTACCTCCTGTCCAAAAATGAGCTCATTCCGACTTAAAATGAGCAAGTTATGACTATTTTAATATTTAGGTTTTTCCGACAAAAAATGCTATACTTAGGAGTTCTATAACTCGATGACCATGAAATTTAAATGGAAGCTCACGTTAACATGTGTAAGATCCTGCCAAGATTTGGGAATTTTGGAGTTAAGCTTGAGGTAGCTAATTTCTTAAGGAATTAATTAGAAATTGATTTTTGAAAATACTTAAGGAGTTGAAAATTATAAAAAATACTTGTTGTGTATGAAATATATGTATATATGTTTGGACAAAGGATAGAAAAATAATAAGTTGATTTGTTAATTTTTCATGAAAATGGTTTAGTTACAAACATATGAGTTAAATATGTTATATGAAGTTGAAGAATTGGTAAATAGAATTTTAGGGATCGAAAATCATATATAATGTATATGCAGATTTTTGATGAGGGATTTGATCATTGGTGATAAAATCTTATGAGTATGACATTTTGAATGAATAAATGCATTATGTGGTAAAGTGTAAACAATTGAAATAAATTGTTTATAAGTTTAAGAAGTGATTAAAATATTGTTATAATATTAATAATATTAGATTATGAGTTTATTAAGTGGTTGATAATATTTGGATAAATTTAAAGTCTTTAATATTTATCCTTGTTTTCGTTTGATTAATGCTAATATCATTATCATCATCCTCATGCTTATATGGTGACGAAAGTTATATTTGACTTCGTGCAAAGATGGACTGTTGATTATTGAATTGTATATCTTTGGCTTACGTGCAAAGATGGACTGTTGATTATTAGTTTTATAGTTGTATATCTTTGGCTTACGTGTAGAGATGGACTTGGTATGATTATGACCAGGGATGATTTGGTATAATCATGACTTGTAATGTTATAAATGATGCGGTAAAAGTCCTCAGTGGCCTGTAGTGCATTGATGGACAGTTTTTGGTATGATTATGACCATGGATTATTCGGTATAGTCATGACCATTGATGATTTAATGAATATCCTTGGCCTGTAGTACAGGGATGATTAGATGATGTGGTTTATTTATTAAGCTGAGTCTCAGCGATAAAAATTAATGAAAACATTTTTAAATCATAGAAAATAGTAGATTTTATGCTCTACTTGACTCTTCTAATGGATTGCTTGTTCCGCTGTAGTTAAACTTGATGTTTATTGTATTTTATCAGTTTAACATTGTTAAAGACTAATGATAATTTATTTTTCATTATCTTAGTCATAATATTTCTTACTGGGCTAGTTGAGCTCACCCTTTCTTTCACTGTTCTCTTCAGGAAATGAGAATATAGCTTGGACGAGTCGGGGAACGGAGTGATGGTCCAGATGATAGCATTAGTAGTCCTCACTATTCTGTTAAATAGTGTGATAATAAATGTAATGAGGACTCCCTTGAGTGTGGATATTGTCTAGATGACAATATTTGTATTAAAACTCATAGCATATGTTTTGTCATATTTTACACGATAGTTGTATAATTAAGTTTTTGTTTGTATTTTGTACCATGTATTTGGCGACTCAAGATGGGTGATGTATACTTATTTTGGGGGTGTCACAGTTGGTATCAAAGCTTAGGGATATGATCCCTGGCTGAGATGTGAGGTAAGAACTAGGAGGGGAGAGACGGGGAATTCCTTCGCTAGTATGACCTACCTAAGTTTATTTGGTATTTAATTGGTCGGTCAGAGTATAGGGATAATATGTGATATGTTAATTAACCCTTATTTTGTGACAGTGTTTGAAAATGGCATCTGAAAATATCTTGGGAAAAGTTTCAAGAGTTGTTCAATGACAATTACTTTCCTGAAAGTATTCGTCACGTGAAGGAAGTGGAATTCATCAAGTTGGAGCAAAACAATATGACTGTGTCGCAATACGAGGCTAAATTTGTGGAGTTTTCCCGATTTGCATCCCATTTGGTCGATAATGAGGAGTGAATGACGCGAATGTTTTTAAGAAGTTTGAAATCCAATATAAGTCAATACCTCATTTCTCACAAACTTTGTTTATATTCAGATGTAGTGAATAGGGCTCAGTTATTGGAACGCGATAATGAGCCAGCCAACAAAAGGATAACGAGCAATAACACGATAATAATCGTATCGGTGGCAACGGCCATCGGAACAATGATAACCATCATGGGGGAAATTATCATGCCAAGAATGGTAACCACTTCGGTGGTAATCATGGCCAAGATAATAGAAATGGAAATTTCAAGAAGAGAAGGTCATTTAGCTCAATTTTGTCGTATAGTGAAGTCAAGTCTAGCTGGGACGGTGGCACCAAAGGCGGATACGGACAAAACCAAGTCGGTGGTTTCAGGAAGAGCGTTTTTCGTGACTTCTCAAAAAGTGAGTAACCCGAACGAAGTTAGCACTGGTTAGTTAATTATAAATTTTTGCGAAGTCTATACCTTATTAGGAACTGGTTCTACCCATTCTTTTATCTCTCTTGCTTGCGTTCAACGTTTAAATTTGACTTCGGAGAAGTTAGACTTTGACTTATTGGTTAAAACTCAGATAGAAGAAACCTTCATTACATGTGTTATCCAAGTCTTGGATGAGAGTCACAGTTTTGAATGATATTCTATTGTTAATAAATTTCCTAACGTATTCTTGAAGACTTCTTAGCCTACTTAGAGCGTGAAATCGAATTTTGTATTGACCGCAATACAAAACCCATTTCTAAAACCCTTAAATATTTCTTCAACCAAAACGAACGTATAATGCACCAAAAATGTTGGCTCGAGCGGTTTAAGATTACGACTATACCATTCAATATCATTATGGAAGAGCGAACGTGGTAGCTGACGCGTTGAGTAGAAGATCGTATTCGTTTACGAGTGCGATGTTGTTACCACAAGAACCCATTTCGTATAACTTACAAATGATGAATATAGAGTTAAAGACTCTAGGGACCAACGTGAAGATAACGAATATACGAGTAGAATCGACGTTAACTGTTAAAGTTAAAGTCGTTCAAGCTACACACCCGAATCTGATGAATGTGAAGAAGAGGGTTCAAGAAGGCGTTATCTCAACCCTCGATTTAATTGGCCCATTTGAAATCCTCGATTGAGTAGGAACTGTGGCCTATAGACTCGCCTTACCGCCAAGTATGTCTCATGTTCGTAACGTTTTCCACATATCTATTTACGTAAATATATGAAGGACCCGAACCATATTATTGAATTAGAACCAGACGAGATAGAGGAAGATTTAACGTATGAAGAGTTACCTGTTAAAATCTTGGATAAGAAGGATCGTATTCAACATTCAAAGGTTATACCTCAAGAGTTAGAATCTGAAATGAAGTCAAGGTATCCTCATCTATTCTGCAAACTAGGTAAGTAAGTAAATTTCAAGGGCAAAATTTCATAAGGAGGGGAGATTGTGAGACCCCAGATTTTATTAATAAAGATTTAAATTTCTCGAAATATTTTTTTTAATATTATGGTGTGGATTTGATATAATGTTATAGTTGTGGGTGATATTTACAAATTTTACAAAGTATGCAAGTTGTTATAAAATATTCATTTTGTCGTGGAATATTCTTTTTGTCGGGAATATCCGTACGACGGCACAATCATTGGTGAACCCACAACGAAAGTATTTTCGTAGTAAGAAAATGACATAATTATTTTTTTATAAAATAACGGAGAAAGTATTACCGTTAAAACTATTGAACTATCCGGTAGTAAAAGTACAGTAATACGCGTGGTTGCATAGTAGCACACGGTATTTGTTATTGATGCTTACGTGAGAAGTCACTCAGTTATACTCAATTATTTCTACAATAATTGCTGCATTATATCTCTCATATTATTGATTCAATTATTGTCACGGAATCATCTGCATAATATGTTATATTATTAAATCAATAATTGAGTCGACAAAGTTATTCATATTATTAAATTGCAATATTTATAATGTCTACAAGTTCTATCAAGGAGAGGTTTGGTCACCTAATTGCGTGCTAATAGGGAGAAATCCTTATTGGAAAGCCCCATCTTTCCTAGGAACGACCTGGTTTTTAAATATTGTGAGTTATAATATTAATGATGAATAAGTTCGTGTTGATTAAAGATGAATTTGATAGTTCTATTGTGTTGAAATTATTTTTGTTAGTAGAAATCGACATTTATTTCGATAATAATTGATGTCTGGAGGTTATATTGTTCAAATGGGTATTCGGGGCATTTTTCATGTCGGAGTACTATTCACGAGTTACAATTCATGAGTTACTATTCACGGGGTACTATTCACCCAAAAAATATATTTTTTTTGGTCCAAATCATTTTTGGGTACAATATTATTCCATGAGGAGATGTGCTAATTTTTTAGAACGTTGGTTGAAATTATAATAATAAATCAATATGAATCGTTGATTTAAAGTTTTAATAGTAACTTGTCCCTTCAGTTTTCCAAGAGTTAATTACCCATTCGCAAATAGTAGTTGTCTCTTCAATATTACCAAGAGTTATTTTGACCCTTCGTTAAGACCAAGAGCCACTTTCAGTTCATCTATAAATAGAAGCTCATTCCTTCATTATTTCTTACGAATTCACTAAAACTCTAGAGAGAGAAACTATAGAGAGAAACTATAGAGAGAAAGAAGAAAAGTATTCTACTACTTCACTTTTCCAATATCCAGTTTCTTTTAAGGTAAGACATATTATTTCTTTCGTATTCATGAAGAGAGCTATTGTTATTCCATTCATTATTATTCTGTTGGAATAACCTGTTTATGTGAAGTACCGCATACATGGTGAAATTCTGTTCTTATTCCATTCTTTATTATTCTGTTGGAATATCCTGTCGGTGCAAATTTACTTTGACACGGTTCGCGTTCTTTATTATTCTATCGAATATATCTCATACGCAAGGCGTTTACCCGTATTTTGGTTCCATTCTTTTTATTATTACATTGGGAATAACTTTCATGCGATCTATCGCATGCATGGTGAATTCTTCTGTTATTCCATTCTTTATTATTTTTTTAGAATAACCTGTATGTGTGGATTACCACATTCATGGTGAATGAACCTTTATATTCATTTCTTATTAAATTATGGAAATGATTTGTTTACGTGGATTATGATGAAAGTCATAATATAAGCATTGGACTGTTGATTATGATGAAAGTCATAATAATAGCATTGGTCTGATAAAAATCATGGGTATATGTAGTATTAGTAAGTATTATTATGAGTTATGTTGGTTATTATGTGAAAACATGAAAGTTTCTTAGAAATCCCAAAGGGTTGAAAAATCAGATTTTGGTAAAAATGGAACATGAAATTCAATTGACCATATCTCCTATTATATTTCAAATTTTTGAGTGTGGTCTAATTCTAGAGTTAGATCTATGATTTTTCTAACTTATCCAAGTGGAATCACTGGAAAATGTGTTGTAGATTTTCATGTGGACTGATTTTAGCAAATGAGTCAAAAACTGTAAAGTACCAAAAAGCTACTGCCCAAAATTTTGTAAGGGCGTTTTCGGCCACTTAATTTATGAGAAAAATTCCGGCCTTTTGGGACATGGAAATATATGGTATAAAGTACCTCCTGTCCAAAAATGAGCTCATTCTGACTTAAAATGAGCAAGTTATGACTATTTCAATATTTAGGTTTGTCCGATGAAAAACGCTATAACCGGAGTTCTATAGCTCCAATGACCATGAGATTTAAATTGGAAGCTCACGTTAGCATGTGTAAGATCCTGTCAAGATTTGGGAATTTATGGAGTTAAGCTTGAGGTAGCTAAATTCTTAAGGAATTAATTAGAAATTGATTTTTGAAAAATACGTAATGGAGTTGAAAAATTAAAAAAAAAATACTTGTTGTGTATGAAATATATGTATATATGTTTGGACAAATGATAGAAAAATAATAAGTTTATTTGGTAATTTTTTATGAAAATGGTTTAGTTACAAACATATGAGTTAAATATATTATGCGAAGTTGAAGAATTGGTAAATAGAATTTTAGGGCTTGAAAATCCTATATAAGGTATATGTAGATTTTTGATGAGGGAATTGATCGTTGGTGATGAAATCTTATGAGTATGGCATTTTGAATGATTAAATGCATTATGTGGTAAAGTGTAAACAATTGAAATAAATTGTTTATAAGTTTAAGAAGTGATTAAAATATTGTTATAATATTAATAATATTAGATTATGAGTTTATTAAGTGGTTGATAATATTTGGATAAATTTAAAGTCTTTAATATTTATCCTTGTTTTCGTTTGATTAATGCTTATATCATTATCATCATCCTCATGTATATATGGTGACGAAAGTTATCTTTGGCTTCGTGCAAAGATGGACTGTTGATTATTGAATTGTATATCTTTGGCTTACGTACAAAGATGGACTATTGATTATTAGTTTTATAGTTGTATATCTTTGGCTTACGTGCAGAGATGGACTCGGTATGATTAAGACCAGGGATGATTCGGTATAATCATGACTTGTAATGTTATAAATGATGTAGTAAAAGTCCTCAGTGGCCTGTAGTACATTGATGGATAGATTTTGGTATGATTATGACCAGGGATTATTCGGGATAGTCATAACCATTGATGATTTAATGAATATCCTTGGCCCGTAGTACAAAGATGATTAGATGATGTGGTTTATTTATTAAGTTGAGTCTCGGCGATAAAAATTGATGAAAACATTTTTAAATCATAGAAGATAGTAGATTTTATACTCTATTTGACTCTTCTAATGGATTACTTGTTCCGCTGCAGTTAAACTTGATGTCTATTGTATTTTATCAATTTAACATTGTTAAAGACTAATGATAATTTATTTTGCATTATCTTAGTCATAATATTTCTTACTGGGCTAGTTGAGCTCACCCTTTCTTTCATTGTTCTCTTCAGGAAATGAGAATATAGCTGGGACGAGTCGGGGAACGGAGTGATGGTCCAGATGATAGCATTAGTAGTCCTCACTATTCTGTTAAATAGCGTGATAATATATGTAATGAGGACTCCCTTGAGTGTGGATATTGTCTAGATGACAATATTTGTATTAAAACTCATAGCATATATTTTGTCGTATTTTACACGACGGTTGTATAATAAAGTTTTTATTTGTATTTTGTACCATGTATTTGGCTACTCAAGATGAGTGATGTATACCTATTTTGGGGGCATCACAAAAGTCATCTTTGGCTTACGTGCATAGATGGACTCGGTATGATTATGACTAGGGATCATTCGGTATAATCATGACCTGTAATGTTATAAATGATGTGGTAAAAGTCCTCAGTGGCCTGTAGTACATTGATGTACAGTTTTTGGTATGATTATGACCAGGGATTATTCGGTATAATCATGACCATGGAAGATTTAATGAATATCCTTGGCACAGAAAGTGCGAGGATGATTCGATGATGTGGTTTATTTATTAAAAATTTGAGTCTCGGCGATAAAAATTGATGAAAACATTTTAAATCATAGAAGATAGTAGATATCATGCTCTACTTGACTCTTCTAATGGATTGCTTATTCTCTACCGTGATTAAACTTGATGTCCATTGTATTTTATCAGTTTAACATTGTTAAAGACTAATGATAATTTATTCTACATTATCTTAGTCATAATATTTCTTACTGGGCTAGTTGAGCTCACCCTTTTGCTTTCATTGTTCTCTTCATGAAATGAGAACGTAGCTGGGACTAGTCGGGGAGCGGAGTGATGGTCCGAGATGGTTTATTAGTAGTCCTCACTATTCTATAAAATAGTATGACAATAAATGTAATGAGGACTCTATTTGAGAGTGGATATTGTCTAGAAGGCAATATTCTTGTTTATACTCTCAGCTATGTTTTGTCATATATTACACGACGGTTGTATAATTAAGTTTGTATTTGTATTCTGTACCAAGTATTTGACGACTCAAGATGGGTTATGTATACCTATTTTGGGGGCGTCACAGTTGGTATCAAAGCTTAGGGATATGATCCATGGCTGAGATGTGAGACAAGAACTAGGAGGGGAGAGATGGGGAATTACTTCGCTAGTATGACCTACCTAAGTTTATTTGGTATTTAATTGGTCGGTCAGAGTATAGGGATAATATATGATATGTTAATTAACCCTTGTTTTGTGCCAGTATTTGAAAATGGCATCCAAAAATGTTGAGATAAGCAATGAAGCACATGAGACCGTTGAGACACCTTTAATCACTAATCAGGTTAATGTGACGTCAGACGAAGAAGAAATTAGAGATATCTACGTGGTGAGTGAAGAACTAATAGTTGCACCCGAGCTAGTTGCAGAGGTAGCAGCTGAGACTGAGGAAGAAGAGGAACCTGAGGAGAATTTATTAGAAGAATTTTATGATCAAAATTTAGAATTACAAAATCGTATTCATGAGTTAGAAGAGCAGGCTGAAGAACGGCAGGCGGTCGTGGAACAAAGAGATGCAACAATTCAAAATTATGTTACCCGATGTGCGATGCTTGAACAGAAGCACTCTTTGGCAGAGTATAAGATATTAGAGCTGGAATCTGAGAATGCTATGATCAAAGTTCTGATGAAAGAAGAAGCAACTAAACAAAGGAGAATAGATGATGCATGGGTAAAAGCCGCACGACGCGTTGATATTGTAGAAAAAGATGTCTAATCCAATAAAACCAAAATAGATTAAATGAATTTTTCTTTTTGGACAACAATTGGGAGAATCCAACATCAAATTCGGAATTATCCTGTGCAGAGCGGTCGACCCCAATTCGATATGGATCGGAGAGTAATGATTTGAATCATAGATTAGGAATGTGACGAAGCAATTAAGGGTGGAATGTACTCTATAGCAAAGTCAAATCCGGTAGTTTAAGTGAGAGCGTTTGTCGAGAAACCCGAACGAAGTTATTACGGGTAAGTTAATTATAAACTCTTGTGAAGTCTATACCTTATTCGATACCAGTTCTACCCACTCTTTTATTTCTTCTACTTGCGCTCAATGTTTAAATTTGACTCCGAAGAAATTAGACTTTGATTTATCTGTTGAAACTCTGTTGGGAGAAACCTTCGTTACCTCCACTATTTATAAATCTTGTTTGATTCAAATCAACGCTTTCACTTTACCTGTCGATCTTATCTCTTTGAAAATACTAGCATTTGATGTGATTTTAGGGATTTATTGGTTAACTACTCATCAAGATTTTCGTAAGGTTGTTAGCTTTTATATTCCTAACCAACCTATTATGCGAATTCAAGCAACCAAACCACTAAAGTCAATCACTGTCATATCAAGCCATAAGTAAAGAGCCCCGAGCCTTTCGCTGGTGACTTCTTTGTGTGGATGGCACCGAAGCCAGACTATCCGTAGGGGACATTGTGAATGACGATGGCAAGTTGATAGGTATCAATGTGACGTACTATCCAAGTCTTGAATGAGAGTCACAGTTTTGAATGATATTTCTATTGTTAATAAATTTCCTGACGTATTCTTGAAGAACTTCCTAGCCTACCCCTAGAGTGTGAAATCAAATTTTGTATTGACCTCAGTATAAAACCCATTTCTAAAACCCTTAAATATTTCTTCACCTAGAACGAACGTATTATGCGCCAAAGGCGTTGGCTCGAGCTATTGAAGATTACGACTATACCATTCAATATCATCGTGGAAGAGCGAACGTGGTAGCTGACGCGTTGAGTAGAAGATCGTATGCGTTTAAGAGTGAGATGTTGTTAACATAAAAACCCATTTCGTATAACTTACAAAAGATGAAGATAGAGTTAAAGACTCTAGGGACCCACGTGAAGATAACGAATATACGAGTAGAATCAACTTTAATCGATAAAGTTAAAGTCACTTAAGCTACACACCCGAATCTGATGAATGTGAAGAAGAAGGTTCAAGAAGGCATTATCTCAACCCTCGATTTAATTGGCCCATTTGAAATCATCGATCGAGTAGGAACTGTAAGACCCCAACTTATTATAAATGAAATTGAATTTCCTCTATTTATTATTTTGAAATAGTAAGGGTTGATTTGATTAATGTGGTTAGTTATGGGTAAAATGCGCAAACAACTTAAATAAGCAAGTGGTTATAAAATATTCATTGTTGTCGGGGAATATTCGGTTGGTCGTGGAATATTCTTATTGTCGGAGAATATTCGTACGATAGCGCAGTCTTGTGTGGGCCCCATAACGGAAATCTATTGGATGAAGAAAATGACAAGTAAAAGTTGTTTTTAAAAAACGGCGTAGTTGTTACCGTTAATATTGTTGGAATACCCGGTGGTTAAAACACAGTAGCACACGATATTGCACCAATTATTGATTCTTACGTAAGAAGGAACTACTCAATAATTGTTACAATAATTACTGTTCTATATTTTATTTTATTGATTCAATAATTGATGCGTTGATATTTTATATTATTGTTGTTTCGATAATTGTCATTACACAGTATTTTCCATTATCAGATCAATAATTCATATTATTTGAATAATATTACTAGATAACATTATTGGCAATGTCTAGAAAGTTTTGTCTAAGGAGAGGTTTGGTCACCTAATTGCGTGCCAGTAAGGAGAAATCATTATTGGAAAGCCCCCTCTTTCTTGGGAACGGCCTGGTTGTCATTATTGTGATTCTATAATATTATTTGTGAATAATTAATTATTGATTTATATGATAAGGAAAATATTCATTTTATGTGGATATAGATGGCGAAAATTTTAAAGTGACAATTGTTGAAAAATTGATATTTTATCTTTTCTGATAAAATAATTCATTTAAATATATTATTATATTATAATAATATAATAATGGTGATATTTTTATAATGAATGTGTGATATATGAATAAATGAGGAGGAAGAATATTTTTGTAACAATAAATGTTAAAAACATGTTAAACATGTCGGTGGGCCCCATTTCTTGACTGAAATTTAATTATAGCTTGTAAAATCGTCCGTATACGGATTTCGGACAATCTATGTTTGGAATTTGGAAAAACTTAAACGTACAAAGTTGTAGAGAATTGAATTTTCTATGAGATGGACATAAGATTCTAATTTTTCTGCTAAAAGGGCTATTTATTGTGAATTATTGAAGTTCCGAAAAAATTGATTTTTGAAGTTTTAAATAATTTTTTTAAAAAAACATTTTTAACAAGATTGGTGGGCCCCACTAGCATGGAAAATGAGCTGAGATCAGTTGTTTAAGGTGGACGTGAAAATTATATATATATATATATATATATATATATATTAATATTTTATTAAATTTTCTACTTTGGTGTTTTAAGCATTTTCCTATAAATAGGGTTCTTAGGTTAGAATTGAAAATCACACCAGAAAATAAGTTTTCTCTCCCTTTCTCTCTCTATATTATCGAGCGTATTCTTGTGAGTATTTTGATACTTTGAGTGTTGTTATACGGTGTAAGATCCCTACAGCACTATATCCAGTATTCCAGTCAGAAGTACTGTCTTTTCGAGATAAGGGATATTATATTTTTTAAAATGATATTATTTCTTTCAATATCATTATGCCGGAATATTGGTATGATTTTTCTTATGAAATTCTTGTTTTTTAGTGTCAGGGTTACTATTCACGTATACGACACTATTAACGTATACGGTACTATTCACAGAAAAAATTAAAATTTTGTTTTTTGTCAAAAATATCTGTTATGGATACTAGCTTTGATTGTATCCATGTTTTGGTCTACATTCTTGAATTTTACTCTACTATGGTTATTTATGAAGTATTTTTGAACTTGGACTATTTAAAGTATGAATCCTTAATATTTGCTCTTTTGTTTCACTGGATTCATTTTCTTTAAAATATTTTTCATCATCCTCAGTCCTAAATGATGATATTACTAAATATCTTTGGCCTGTAGTGCAAAGATGGTTGATTTTCTTATGAATATCTTTGACCCGTAGTGCAAAAATGTACAGGTGATGAGATGAACATGACCAACTGATGAATATCTTTGGCCTGTAGTACAAAGATGAATATTTGATTCAAGATATATATTGATTGATGTTACAGGGATAAAATATTGATGATGGACTTTTAAATTCATAGATAATAGTAGATTTCATTCTCTACGTAACTCTTCTATGAATTATTATTTACGCTGCGAATATTGATCTGAAACTTGTTGTCTATTATATTCTATCAGATTTTTCCCTGTTGAAGACTAACGATAATTTGTTCTAAATTATCTTAGTCATAATATTCCTTACTAGGCTAGTTGAGCTCACCCTTTTCCTTTTTGTTCCATTTTTCTTCTCAGGAGGCGAGAATGTAGCGAGTACTAGTCGGGGTATGGAATGAAGGTTCTAGGAAGTTGTTTTTGAAGTCCTCACTATTTTGTAAAATAGTGTATTAATAATTATAATGAGGACTTATTTCGGTTTGAATATTGTCTAGATGACAATATTTGTATTTAAACTCACAGTTTATGTGTTGTCGTATTTTGTACGACAATTGTATTATTAAAGTTGAAGTTGTTTCTGTACCATGTATTTGGCAACTCAGAATGGGTGTTGTATTCCTATTTTGGGTGCGTCACAGTTGGTATCAGAGCTTAGGGATATGATCTCTGGTAGAGATCGGGGAATAGAACTAGAAGGGGAGAGACGAGTAAATCCTTCGCTAGTGTGTCCTACCAAAGCTTATTTCTTGGTTGGTTAAAATATAGGGATATTATGTGATATGTTAATTTCTTTAATTAACCCTTGTTTTATGGCAGTATTTGAGAATGGCAACTGAGAATGTTAACAGTGGAGCAAATGAAACCGTGGAGACACCTTTACTCACCAATGAGGAGAATGTGCAACAGCAGTAAGCAATGTTCCTCCGTAAACAACACCACCGATCGATCGACGATGAGCAGCGGAATGTTTAGAAGCTTTTTGCGGTTCATGCAAAATCGACGAGGAGACTCGTGTTCAAAATACTGAGGAGGAAATGATAGCAATATACACGTTTGTCATGACCCAAGTAGTTCAAAGAGTTGGGAACACCAGAATTCTGGGGAAAGCCGGATCCGATTAAGGCGGAGATGTGGGTCAAGCAAATTACCAAGATATTCGATGTCTTAGGATGCACGGAGGAACAGAAGGTTCCATTCGCCACTTTTATGTTCCGTAATGAGGCAGATTACTAGTGGGAATTTTTGAAGCGTACCCATCCAGCCGCACTCAGCATGTCTTGGGAAACATTTCAGAAACAGTTTAATGAAAAGTAATTTCCTGAAAGTATTCGTCATATGAAAGAAGTAGAGTTTATTAGACTGGAGCAAAACAACATGACGGTGTCCCAGTACGAGGCGAAGTTCGCGGAGTTATCCAGGTTTTCACCTCATTTGGTGGAGAATGAGGAACATATGACGCGGATGTTTCTGAGAGGTTTGAAACCCAACATACGTCAATATCTCATTTCTCATAAGTTTTCTCTATATTCAGATGTTGTCAACAGGGCTCAATTATTAGAGCGAGATAACGAGTAGGTTCAACCGAGGGACCACAACCAGGGTTATACCGGTGATAGCAGTCATCGGAACAATGATAACCAGCGGGGAAAGAAAAATACGGACAAAAGCGGTAACCACTCTAGTGGTAATCATGGCCATGAAAATAGAAGAAGCGAGTCGGGAGGAGATTTTAAAAAAAGGAGATTCAACAATGACCATGTGAAGACGTCAGCACCAGCAGCAACTGGTTCTAAGGGAGGAGAATGACCACCGGTCGTATGCTATAAATGTGGAAAATAGGGACATATCAGCCCAAACTGCCCACAACAGTTCTAGGTATGTTATAATTGTGGAAAGGAAGGACATATCGCTCGAGATTGTACTGTAGTGAAAGCAACTCCAACGGGGATGGTGACTCAAAAGGTTGTCCCAAAAAAGTCAAAGTCAACGGTTCCTGGAATAGCGTTTGTCGTGACTGGTCAAAATGAGAGGAACCCAAACGAAGTGATCACGGGTAAGCTAATCATAAATTCTTGCGAAGTTTATACCTTACTAGATCTTGGTGCTACCCATTCATTTATTTCTCCTGCTTGTGCTCAACGTTTAAACTTAACCTCAGAGAAATTAGACTTTGACCTATCTGTGGAGACTCCGTTAGGAGACACTTTTATTACATCCACTGTTTATAAATCTTGTTTGATCCAAATTGGCACCATCACATTACCTATTGACCTTATCTCTTTAAAGATACTTGCCTTTGATGTGATTTTAGGGATTGATTGGTTAACTACTCATCATGCCAAAATTGATTATTTTCATAAGGTTGTTAGTTTTCATATTCCTAACCAACTTGTTGTACGAATTCAAGCAACTAAACCACTAAAATCAATCACTGTCATATCAAGTCATAAAGCTATTCATTTATTGAAAAATGGATGTCAAGCTTTCTTAGCCCATGTTATAGATTTGAATAAAGACACGTCAGATTTGAATAATATTCCTGTTGTTAGTTAATTTCCTGACGTATTTCCAGAAGAACTTCCCGGAATACCCCCAGAACGTGAAGTTGAATTCTTTATTGACCTTGAATCTGGTACAAAGCCCATTTCTAAAACCCTATATCAAATGGCTCCTATTGAACTTTAGGAGTTAAAGGTCCAACTACAGGAGTTGTTGGACATCGGTTTTATTCGTCCTAGTACATCTCCTAAGGGTGCTCCTGTTTTATTCGTAAAGAAGAAAGATGGGAGTATGAGACTTTGTATTGACTACCGGGAATTGAACCATGTCACTATCAAGAATAGGTATCCGCTACCTCGTATTGATGACCTGTTTGACCAGTTGCAAGGAGCACAATTCTTTTCAAAGATCGATCTTCGTTTTGGATATCATCAGCTGAAGATTAGAACAGAGGATATTCCAAAGACTGCCTTCAGAACTCGGTACGGGCATTATGAATTCTTAGTCATGTCTTTTGGATTGACTAATGCTCCTGCAACTTTCATGGATATGATGAACCTAGTATTCTAGGAATATTTGGATCAGTTCGTTGTTGTCATTATTGATGACATCCTCATATATTCCAAAAGTCGTGAAGAACATTAGCACTATTTGAAGTTGGTACTCTAAAGGCTTCGTGAAAACAAGCTTTATTCTAAATGGAAGAAATGCGAGTTCTAGCTTGAGGAAGTAGCATTCCTTGGGCATATGGTTTCAAAACATGGAGTATCTGTTGACCCGACGAAGATTAAAGCAATACAAAGTTGGGAGCAACCAAAGTCAGTGACTGAAGTACGTAGCTTTCTAGGCTTAGCTGGTTATTATCGGAGATTCGTGGAAGGATTTTCTCGAATCACTACTCCGTTAACTCAGCTGACACGGAAAGATACAAAATTCGTATGGAGCGAGGAATGCGAGAAGAGTTTTCAAGAGCTTAAGAGGAGACTCATTTCGACACCTGTTCTGACAATACCATCTGGTTTGGATGGATTTGTTATCTACAGCGATGCTTCGGGCAAAGGGTTAGGGTGTGTTCTCATGCAACATGGGAAAGTCATAGCCTATGCCTCGCGAAAACTTAAAGAATATGAGAGGAATTATCCTACTCATGATCTAGAGTTGGCAGCAGTCGTTTTTGCGCTAAAGATCTGGAGGCACTATTTATATGGGGAGAAAGTGGAGATATATTCAGACCATAAAAGCCTCAAATATTTCTTCACCCAAAAGAAACTCAACATGTGGCAATGACGTTGGCTCGAGCTGTTGAAAGACTACGACCATACCATTCAATACCATCCTAGAAAAGCGAACGTGGTAGTTGAAGCATTGAGTAGAAGATCATATGCGGGAACGAGTGCGATGTTGTCAACGCAAAGGCCCATTTTGTGTGATTTACAAAAGTTGAAGATAGAATTCAAGACTCAGGGGACCCATGCGATGATGTCAAGTATACACATAGAACCAACTTTAATTGATGAAGTTAAAGTTGCTCAAGCCACAGACCCGGAGCTGATGCATATGAAGAAGAAAGTACAAGAAGGTGTTATCCTAGAAGCAAGAATCGATGAAGAAGGAATACTTCGAGTCCACTCCAGACTTTATGCTCCTAACGACTCTGATTTGAAATATAAGATCATGATGGAAGCACACAATACACCGTTTGCAATCCATCCTGGAATTACCAAAATGTATCGTGATCTTCGACATACATTTTGGTGGAAGAATATGAAGAGAGAGATCGCGAAGTTTATCTCGAGGTGTTTAACTTGTCAACGTGTAAAGGTAGAGCATCAAGTGCCAAAGGGTCCATTAAAACAACTTGAGATTCCGAAATGGAAGTGGGAACACATTACCATGGATTTTGTTACTGGTCTTCCCTCAGTTTCTCAAGGCATAGATACGATTTGGGTTATTGTTGATAGATTAACTAAGTCTGCTCATTTCTTGCCGATACGGGAGACTTATTCCCTTGAACATCTTGCTCGTATGTACGTGAATGAGATTGTGTGATTGCATGGAATGCCAGTATCCATAGTTTCGGATCGTGCCCCAAGATTCACTTCACGATTTCGGGTTAGCTTGCGAAAAGCTATGGGCACAGATTTACGATTCAATTCGGCATACCATCCTCAAACGGATGGACAATCAGAGAGGACTATTCAAACTCTTGAAGATCTATTAAGACTCTGTGTCCTAGACTTCAAAGGGAGTTGGGATAAGTATTTACCATTGGTGGAATTCTCCTACAACAATAGTTATCAGGCAAGTATAGGTGTGGCCCCATTTAAAGCATTGTATGGATGAAAGTGTCGCTCTCCAGTATGTTGGGACGAGGTAGGTGAAGCAACATTGTTGGGACCAGAGTTGATACGTATGACTACAGAAAATATCCAAATGATTCGACAACATTTACAAACGGCACAGGATCGACAAAAGAGTTATGTGGATCTTCATCGAAAGGACGTGGAATTTAGTATTGAGGATCATGTATTGTTGCGTGTGGCTCCATGGAATGGAGTTACAAGATTTAGGAAGAGAGAAAAGCGCAATCCATGATTTATTGGTCCATTTTAGATTCTTGACCGAGTAGAAAATGTGGCCTATAGACTCGCATTACCTCCAAGTATGTCTCGTGTTCATAATGTTTTTCACATATCTGTGCTACGTAAATATGTGAAAGACCCAAACCACGTTATTGAGTTAGAACCGGACGAGATAGCCAAAGACTTAATGTATGAAGAGGTACCTGTCAAGATCTTGGATAGGAAGGAGCATGTCCTACGCACAAAGGTCATACCAATAGTCAAAGTTTTGTGGAGGAACTATGTTATTGAGGGAATGACCTGGGAGTTGGAAACGGAAATGAAAGTGAGATATCCTAACCTTTTCGAAACACCAGGCACGTACGTCAATTTTGAGGATGAAATTTCATAAGGAGGGGAGGTTGTAAGACCCCAACTTATTATAAATGAAATTGAATTTCCTCTATTTATCATTTTTAAATAGTAAGGGTTGATTTGATTAATGTGGTTAGTTATGGGTAAAATGCGCAAACAACTTAAATAAGCAAGTGGTTATAAAATATTCATTATTATTGGGGAATATTCGGTTGGTCGTGGAATATTCTTACTTGTTGGGAATATTAAATGCGACGGTAGCGATCTTGTGTGGGCCCCATGCGGATAGCGATTGGATGAAGAAAACGACAAGTATAAGTTGTTTTTAAATAACGGCGTAGTTGTTACCATTAATACTGTTGGAATACCCGGTGGTTAAAACATAGTAGCACACAGTATTGCACCAATTATTGATTCTTACGTAAGAAGGCACTACTCAATAATTGTTACAATAATTATTGTTCAATATTTTATTTTATTGATTCAATAATTCCTTGCGTTGATATTTTATATTATTGTTGTTTAATAATTAATCATTACGAGTATTTTCCATTATCGGATCAATAATTCATATTATTTGAATAATATTATTAGATAGCATTATTGGCAATGTCTAGAAAATTACATCTAAAGAGAGGTTTGGTCACCTAATCAATTGCGCCATGAAGGAGAAATCCTTATTGGAAAGCCCCTCTTTCTGGGAATGGCACGGTTGTCGATGATTGTGATTACGTAATATTATTTGTGAATAATTAATTATTGATTTATATGATAAGGAAAATATTCATTTTATGTGGATATAGATGGAGAAAATTTTAAAGTGACAATTGTTGAAAGATTGATATTTTATCTTTTTTGATAAAATAATTCATTTAAATATATTATTATATTATAATAATATAATAATGGTGATATTTTTACAATGAATGTGTGATATATGAATAAATGAGGAGGAAGAGTATTTTTGTTACAATAAATGTTAAAAACATATTAAACATGTCGGTGGGCCCCATTTCTTGACTGAAATTTGATTATAGCTTGTAAAATCGTTTGTATGTGGATTTCGGACAATCTCTGTTTGGAATTTGGAAAAACTTAAACTTACAAAGTTGTAGAGAATTGAATTTCCTAAGAAATGGACATAAGATTCGAATTTTTCTGATAAAAGGGCTATTTAATATGAATTATTGAAGTTCCGGAATAATTAATTTTTGAAGTTTTAAATAATTTTTAAAAGAAAAACATTTTTAACAAGATTGGTGGGCCCCAGTAGCATGGAAAATGAGCTGAGATCAGTTGTCTAAGGTGGGCATGAAAATTATATATATATATATATATATATATATATTATTAAATTTTCTGCTTTGGTCTTTTAAGCATTTTCCTATAAATAGGGTGCTTAGGTTAGAATTGAAAATCACACCAGAAGCAAATTTTCTCTCTCTTTCTCTCTCTATATTATCGAGCATATTCTTGTGAGTATTTTGATACTTTGAGTGTTGCTATACGGTGCAAGATCCCTTCAGCACTATATCTAGTATTCCGGTTAGAAGTACTGTCTTTTCGAGGTAAGAGATATTATTTTTTAAAAAAATGATATTATTTCTTTCAATATCATTATGCCGGAATATTGGTAAGATTTTTCTTGTGAAATTCTTGTCTTTTAGTGTCGGAGTTACTATTCATGTATACGGCACTATTCACGTATACGGTACTATTCACGAATACGGCACTATTCACAGAAAAATTAAATTTTCATTTTTTGTCCAAAATATCTATTATGGATACTAGCTTTGATTGTATCTATGTTTTGGTCTTCATTCTTGAATTTTACTCCACTATGGTTATTTATGAAGTATTTTTGAACTTGGACTGTTTAAAGTATGAATCCTTAATATTTGCTTTTTTGTTTCACTGGATTCATTTTCTTTAAAATAATTTTCATCATCCTCAGTCCTAAATGATGATATTACTGAATATCTTTGGCATGTAGTGCAAAGATAGTTAATTTTCTTATGAATATCTTTGGCCCGTAGTGCAAAGATGTACATATGTTGAGATGAACATGACCAACTAATGAATATCTTTGGCCTGTAGTGCAAAGATGAATATTTGATTCAAGATGTATATTGATTGATGTTACAGGGATAAAATATTGATGATGGACTTTTAAATTCGTAGATAATAGTAGATTTCATTCTCTACGTAACTCTTCTATGAATTATTATTTCCGCTGCGAATATTGATCTGAAACTTGTTATCTATTATATTCTATCAGATTTTTCTCTGTTAAAGACTAACGATAATTTGTTCTATATTATCTTAGTCATAATATTCCTTACTGGGCTATTTGAGCTCACCCTTTTCCTTTTTGTTCCATTTTTCTTCTTAGTTGGCGAGAATGTAGCGAGTACTAGTCGGGGTATGGAGTGAAGGTTCTAGGAAGTTGTATTTGAAGTCCTCACTGTTTTGTAAAATAGTGTATTAATAATTATAATGAGGACTTATATGGGTGTGAATATTGTCTAGATGACAATATTTGTATTTAAACTCACAGTTTATGTGTTGCCATATTTTGCACGATAATTGTATTAATAAAGTTGTCGTTGTTTCTGTACCATGTATTTGGCGACTCAGAATGGGTGTTGTATACCTATTTTGGGGGCGTCACAAGAACTGTGTCCTGTAGACTCGTTTTACCGCCATGTCGCGTGTTCATAACGTTTTTCACGTATTATTATTAGTAAAAACTTAGTCTTGGGGGACTTTGGAGCCAAATTTCAGAATAATTAATGAATCTAAAAAATTATGAAATCATAGGGGTTTTATAGAGCATGTTACAAGCTTTCCATAGCCTCAAAAATGGACTAATTCTGATAACGGATGAAGAAGTTATAAAGATTTGAAGTATGTGTGTCAAAAGTTGCAAAATCTGGAAAATTGGAGTTAAGTGCCAAAGGTCGAGCGCCTAGGCACTTGGCTCGGTGCTTAGAATCTGTTCTTGGCTGCCTAGGCACTTGCCCAAGGCCAAATTTGGGCACCTAAGCACTAGTAAAGTATTAAGCCAAAATTTGTCTGGACGTCTTTTAGTAAATTGGGTATAACCTTTTCATACAAACTCCGATTGAGGTGATTCAGGATGATTCAAAAAGATTACGAGTAGACCTAAAACTTTATTTCTTTATATTTGGAGATTTGAGGTCGGTATCAAGGCCTAAAATGGCTATTTTAGGGACTGATGTGCATTCAGAGGCAATCGGGGGACATCGAGCATGCACGTATGCAACGTGTAATTTTTTTGACGATAAAGGTATTCAAGGTATCCAAGGTATCCTCACCTCTTCGGCATACTAGGTACGTACGTAAATTTTGATGGCAAAATTTCATAAGGAGGGGAGATTGTGAGACCCCGAATTTTATGAAATGAAAGTATTCAATTTTCTTATAATTATTCTATTTAGTAAACGGTTAAATTGATAAAACGTTAAAGTTAAGGGTGATATGTGAAAATTTTTCAAAGTATGCAAGTTGTTATAAAATATTCGTTTGGCCGAAGAATATTCTTTTTATCGGGGAATATCTGTAGGACGGCACAATCATGGGAGGACCCCACAAAGGAAGTATTGTCGTATTAAGAAAATGACAGAATTATCTTTTTATAAAAATAACAGCGAAAGTGTTACCATTAAAACTGTTGAACTACTCGGTAGTAAAAGTACAGTAATACGCGTGGTTGCATAGTAGCACACGGTATTGATTATTGATGCTTACGTGAGAAGTCACTCATTTATACTCAATTATTGCTACAGTAATTGTTGCATCATATCTCTCATATTATTGATTCAGTTATTGTCACAGTTTCATCTGCATAATATTTTATATATTATTAAATCAATAATTGAGACGACAAAGTTATTCATAATATTATTTGAAATATTGACAATGTCTAGAAGTTCTGTCAAGGAGAGGTTTGGACACCTAATTACGCGCCAATAAGGAGAAATCATTATTGGAAAGCCCCCTTTTTCCTGGGAACGACCTGGTTGTAAAATATTGTGAGTTATAATATTAATGATGAATAAGTTCGTGTTGATTAAAGATGAAATTGATAATTCCATTGTGTGGGAATTAATAGTGTTAGTGGAAATTGACATTTATTTCGATGATAATTGATGTCTAGAAGTTATATTGATCAATCAGGTAATTCACCGGATAAATGATCAATTAATTGATATTAATTCACATGCTTATAACTATTTGTTCACATGTGTGTACTATTGAAACACATTCATTTACTATTAGGGGAGTTGGTGCAAGTTTGATAATACTTGCATGACTAAGTTAAAAATGGAGGTATAGATGAAGGTATTATGCTATAATTAATTTTTTCACATCTTTAGAACTATTGAGTCACATGATTTACTATTGATTCACATGATTTACTATTAGGGGAGGTGGTGCAAGTTTGATAATACTTGCATGACTAAATTAAAAATGATGGAAAAGATGAAGGTATTATACTGTAATATTTCGAGCCCCAAAATGTGCAATTATGGAAACTATATTTTCCTATAAATAGAAGTTCATTCCTTCATTATTTTTCACCAATTCACTAAAGCTATAAAGCAATTATTATAGAGAGAAATTATAGAGAGAAAGAAGAAGAGAAGTCTGCTACCTCACTATTCCAAAGATCCGCTTTTTTCTAAGGTAAGGGGTATTATTCTTTCGTATTCATGAAGAGAGTTATTTTCTTTCAATACTCGTAAGGGTTGTTATTCCATTCTTTATTATTATGTTGGAATAACCTGTCTATGTGAAATACCGCATACATGGTGAAATTCTTCTGTTATTCCATTCTTTATTATTTTGTTGGGAATAACTCACATGCATGCGATCTATCGCATGCACAGTGAATTCTGTTGTTATTCCATTCTTTATTATTACATTGGAATATCCACGCATGTGCGGATTACGTATGACCTAGATCCATTCTTTATTATTCTATTGGAATAACCTGTCTGTGCGGTCTATCGCATGCCTGGTGAATTCTGTTGTTATTCCATTCTTTATTATTCTATTAGTATATCCTGTCTGTGTGGATTACGCATGGCCTGGTTCCATTCTTTATTATTCTATTGGAATATCCTATCTGTGCTGTAAGACCCCGAAATTTTTTTAAATAAAAAGGAATTTCCTTTATTTGTTATTTTGAAATAGTAAGGGTTGATTTGATTAATGTGGATAGTTAAGGGTTAAATACGCAAATATTTCAAAATAAGCAAGTGGTTATAAAATATTCATTTTGTCAGGGAATATTCGTTTGGTCGTGGAATATTAAATCTGCTTGGGAATATTAAATGACGGCAGTAGCGACCATGTGGTGCCCCATAACGGAAAGCGATTGGATGAAGAAAAGCGACAAATATAAGTTGGTTAAAAATAACTTGGCGTAGTTATTACTGAATTAAGATTTGTTGGAATACCCGGTGGTTAAAATACTGAGAATACGGCGTGGTTGCACAAAGATATTACTGCGGTATTACTGACAAGATTGTTGAATTATTGATCCTTACGTAAGAAGGCACTACTCAATAATTTTCACGAAGAATTCTTCGCTCAATATTTTATTTTATTGATTGATAATTGTTGCGTTGATATTTTATATTATTGTTGTTCAATAATTGTCAACGCACATTATCTCCATTATCGGATCAATAATTCATATTATTTGAATAATATTATTAGATAGCATTATTGGCAATGTCTAGAAAGTTACATCGAGGAGAGGTTTGGTCACCTAATTGCGGCGCCAAGATGAGAGAAATCCTTATCGGAAAGCCCCCTCTTTCACGGAACTACTGGTTGTCATAATTGTGATTACGTAATATTATTTGTGAATAATTAATTATTGATTCATATGATAAAGAAATATTTATTTTATGTGGATATAAATGATGGATTTATTTATGTGGTTATAAATGAAGAAATTATTGTTGAGGTGTTTTATCAAGTATTTTACCAGTTGGAGGTATTAAAAATTAAATCGGGGTTTTGAGATATATATGCGGGGTTATAATTTTTAATCCGACCGTTGGATTGTGGTAATTTTTGGGTATGTTATACATACATAAGTTGAGTATATGTCCACAAATTTTGAACGAATTAAAATGCACGAATGATTTGTTATGAATTTTAAGAGGTGTCTGATTCGGAAATTAGGGTTATAATTGATTTTGGTGGAAAATTCTAGAATTGAGTGGGCCCCACTTATGGTTGGTAAAGAAATGTGCTGAATTTTATTTCAAATGTGGTGGGTGGCAATAGTAGCAGGTAAAGCCATCAGGTAGCAGGTCAAGTCTGCTTCGGCGGGCTAACATTTTCCTATAAATAGAGGGCTAAGTTAGAATTGAAAATCACACCGAAACAAAGTTTTTCTCTTTCTCTCTTTATATTGTTGGCGTATTTTGTGAGTATTTAGATACTTTGAGAGTTCTTTATTCAAGACAAGTTTCATTCAAAGATCACTTGAGCCTTTCCTTAAATCTTGATTCTTTGAGGTAAGGGATATTATTTTTTTCGTAATGATATTATTTCTTCAATATCATTATCTTTGAAATATTGATCTGAAGTTTTTATCAAATTTGGAACTTTTTCATGTCGGGTTACTATTCATGAGTTACTATTCACGAGTTACTATTCATGAGTTACTATTCACGAGTTACTATTCACGAGTACTATTCATGAAGCGTGAAGATGTTTTTTGTGGAATTTCTATCTTTTGGTGTCGGATTGATTTATTATTCATGATATACAGATTATTCACGATATCTAAGACTATTCACGATATCTGACTATTCACGATATCGTGACTATTCACCAAAAAATAAAATTTCTTCTTTTTGTCCAAAACATCTATTTTGGATACTAGCTTTGATTGTATCCATGTTTTGATCATTCTTGAATTTTACACCACGCGTGATTATTTTTGGGGTATTGTTGGACATGGATAAAACAAAGTACTAATCCTTAATCCTTAATCCTTGTCATTTTGTTTCTTTGGATTCGTTCTTTAAAAATATTTTTCATCATCCTCGGTCTTAAATGATGATATTATTGAATATCTTTGGCACGTAGTGTAAAGATGAATGATTCTGAAGAATATCTTTGGCTTTTGTAGTGCAAAGATGAGCAGTGTTGAGATGAACACGACCGATCGATTAATATCTTTGGCTCAGTAGTGCAAAGATGAAGCAGTGTTTAAATGAACATGATTAAGTGATGAATATCTTTGGCTTCTGAAAGTGCAAAAGATGAATATTTGATTCGGATGTATATTGATTGTTGTTACAGGGATAAAAGATAGACGATGAACTTTTAAATTCATACATAGAAGATAGTAGTTTGCATTCTCTACTTAACTCTTCTAATGAATTATTATTTCCGCTGCGAATATTGATAGAAAATTTGTTGTCTATTGTATTCTATTAAATTTTTCCCTGTTGAAGACTAACGATAATTTGTTGTGTATTATCTTAGTCATAATATTCTTTACTGAGCTAGTTGAGCTCACCCTTTTCCTTTTTGTTCCATTCTTCTCGTGGAGGCGAGAATATAGCGAAAGTACAGCCTGGGGTATGGAATGAAGGTTTTAGAAAGGATTGTTTAGTAGTCCTCACCATTTTTGTAAAATAATGTATCAATAAATGTGATGAGGATTTATGTGAGTATAAATATTGTCTAGAAGATAATATTTGTATTTAAACTCTGATCTTCTTGTTGTAATAATAAAGTTGTAGTTGTTTACATACATGTATTGACAACTCGGAATGGGTGATGTATACCTATTTTGGGGGCGTCGCGGTTGGTATCGAGCTTAGGGATATGATCTCTGGCGGAGATCGGGGAATAGAACTAGGAGGGAGAGACGAGTAAATCCTTCGCTAGTGTGTCCTACCTAAGCTTATTTGTTAGTTGAGTCAAGATATAGGGATATTATGTGATATATTGATTTCCTTAATTAACCCTTGTTTTGTGACAATGATTTGAGAATGTCGAATCGAGAATATTAATAAAGTGGAGTAAATGAGACCGTGGAGATGCTCAGATTTACTACCAACGAGGAGAGAAGCGTCTAACAGTGGTGGCAATGTTCCTCTGTGAACAACACCATGGAGCGAGATGATGAGCGAGGGATGTTTAGAAGTTTTTGCAGTTCATGCAAAATCGACGAGGAGACTCGTGTTCAAAATCAGGAGAGAAATGATAGCAATTCACGGGTTGTCACGTGCCAGCGATTCAAAGAGTTGGGACCACGAATTTAAGGAAAGCGATCCGATCACGGCGGAAACATGGGTCAAGCAAATTACCAAGATATTCGATGTCTTGGGATGCACGGAGAACGAAGGTTCCATTCGCCACCTTTATGTTAAAGTGGCGAGGCAGACTCATCGGTGGGAGTCGTGAAGCGTACCCATCCACCGCGACTCAAAGATGTCTTGGGAGGCGTTTGAGAGACTATTTAATGACAAATACTTTCACGAAAGTGTTAAATCGTATGAAGGAAGTGGAGTTCATCAGATTAGAGCAAAATAACATGGCGGTGTCTCGATGACGAGGCAAAGTTTGCGGAGTTATCCGTGTTTGCACCTCATTTGGTGGAGAATGAGGAAGCGATGACGTGCGGATGTTTCTTAGAGGTTTGAAACCCAAGACACGTCAAGATCTCATTTCTCATAAACTTTCTCTTTATTCAGATGTTGTAAATGAGGCTCAATTATTAGAGCGAGATAACGAGTACGGTCAATTGAGGAACCATAACCGAGGATCGTATCGTAGAGATAGCGATCAAGCAGAATAATGATAACTGCGGAGAAAAGCAGAGATTGAATGAAATGGTAACCACTCGGTGGTAATCATGGCCGTGAAAAGCGTAAGAAGAAGCGAGTTAGGAGGAGATTTTAAAAGAGGAGATTTAACAACGACTATGTGAAGACGCAGCAACGGTTGTGAGTAGCATTTGGTTCTAAGGGAGGAGATCGACCACCGGTCATATATGCTCTAAAATGCGGAAAAGAGGGACATATCGGTCAAACCGCCACAGCATCAAGGTATGCTATAGTTGTGAAAGGAAAGGAAGGACATATCGCTTTCGAGATTATGATGCAGCGAAACCTAGTTCAATGGGGGACGGTGACTCAAAAATTTATCCCGAGAAAAGTCAAAGTCAACGATTCGGGAAGAAGCGTTTGTTGATTTGGTCATAATGCGAGGAACCCAAACGAGGTTATCACGGGTAAGCTATTTATAAATTCTTCTTGAAGTTTATACCTTACTTGATCTGGGGTGCTACCCATTCATTTATCTCTCTGCATGTGCTCAACGTTTAAACTTGACTCAGAGAAATTAGACTTTGATCTATCTGTGGAAACTCAGTTAGGAGAAACTTTCATCACATCCAATCATTTATAAATCTTGTTTGATTCAAGTTGGCACCATCACCTTACTGTTGACCTTATCTCTTTAAAGATACTTGCTTTTGATGTGATTTTAGGGATTGATTGGTTAACTACTCATCATGCCAAAATTGATTGTTTTCGTAAGGTTGTTAGTTTTCATATTCCTAACCAACCTATTATATTTAATTCAAGCAACTAAACCATTAAAATCAATCACTATCATATCTAATCATAAAGCTATTCGTTTATTGAAAAGCGGATGTCAAGCTTTCTTAGCCCATGTTATGGATTTGAATAAAGACACGTCAAATTTGAATAATATTCTGTTGTTATTGACTTTCTGACGTATTTCTAGAAGAACTTCCTGGCCTACCCCGAGCGTGAAGTTGAATTCTTTATTGATCTTGAACCGTGGTACAAAGCCCATTTCTAAAACCCCATATCGAATGGCTCTATTGAACTTCAGGAGTTAAAGGTCCAACTATAGGAATTGTTGGACATTGGTTTCATTAAATCTAGTACATCTCCTTGGGGTGCTCTGTTTTATTTGTAAAGAAGAAAGGCGGGAGTATGCGACTTTGTATTGACTATCGGAATTGAACCATGTCACCATCAAGAATAGGTATCCTCTACCTCGTATTGATGACTTGTTTGACCGAGTTGCAAGGCACAATTCTTTTCAAAAATCGATCTTCGATTCGGATATCATCAATTTGAAAATTAGAGGCGAGGATATTCCAAAGACCGCCTTCGTAGAACTTCGGTATGGGCATTATGAATTCTTAGTCATGTCTTTCGGACTAACTAATGCTCCTGCTGGCTTTCATGGATATGATGAACCGAGTATTCAAGGAATATTTGGATCGATTCGTTGTTGTCTTTATTGATGACATCCTTATATATTCCAAAAGTCGTGAAGATCATGAGCACCATTTGAAATTTGGTACTCCAAAGGCTTCGTGAAAACCAACTATATGCCAAATTGAAGAAATGCGAGTTCGGCGAGGAAGTAGCATTTCTTGGGCATGGTGTCAAAACATGGAGTATCTGTTGATCCGTGAAGATTGAAGCAATACAAAGTTAGAGCAACCAAAATTGCGGATCAAGATACGTAGCTTTTTGGGCTTATTTGGTTATTATCGGAGATTCGTGGAAGGGTTTTCTCGAATCGCTACTCCATTAACTCAAATTAACTTTCGGAAGGATACAAAATTCGTTTGGAGCGAAGAATGCGAGAAAAGTTTCCAAGAGCTTAAGAGGAGACTTATTTCTAAGACTGTTCTAACAATACCATCTGGTTGGATGGATTTGTTATCTCTGATGATGCTTGTGCAAAGGGTTAGGATGTGTTCTCATGCAACGTGGGAAAGTCATAGCCTATGCCTCATGACAACTTAAAGAGTATGAGAGGAATTATCCTACTCATGATCTAGAGTTAGCGGCATTGATCAAGGCTTAAAGATATGGAGGCACTATCTATATGGGGAGAAAGTGGAGATATATTCGGACCATAAAAGCCTTAAATATTTCTTCACTCAAAAAGAACTCAACATGCTGGCAAATGACGTTGGCTCGAGCTATTGAAAGACTACGACCACACTATTCAATACCATCCCGGTAAAGCGAACGTGGTAGTGACGCATCGAGTAGAAGATCATATGCGGAGCAGTGTGATGATGTCAAGTATACGCATAGAGCCAACTTTAATAGAAAAAGTTAAGGTTGCTCAAGCCACCAGGCAGGAGGTGATGCGCGTATGAAGAAGAAAGTACAAGAAGGAGCTATTCCTAAGCGAGAATTGATGAAGAAGGAATACTTGAGTCCACTCTAGACTTTGTGTTCCTAACGACTCGATTTGAAGTACAAGATTATGATGGAGGCACACAATACACCATTTGCAATCCATCACGGAAGTACTAAAATGTATCGTGATCTTGACATACATTTTGGTGGAATAATATGAAGAGAGAGAGATTGCAAAGTTTATCTCGATGTGTTTAACTTGCCAACGTGTAAAGCGGAGCATCTAGTACCTAAGGGTCCGTTGCAACCACTTGAGATTAGGAATGGAAGTGGGAACACATTACCATGGATTTCGTTACTGAGGTCTTCCTACGGTTTCTCAAGGCATCAATGCTATTTGGGTTATTGTTGATAGATTAACCAAGTCCGCTCATTTCTTGCCGATCACGGAGACTTATTCCTTGAACGTCTTGCTAGTATATACGTAAATGAGATTGTGAGGTTGCATGGCATGCCTGTATCCATAGTTTGGATCGTGACCCAAGATTCACTTCAAGATTTTGGGTTAGCTTGCAAAAAGCTATGGAGCACGGATTTGCGATTTAGTTAAACATACCATCCCCAAACAGACGGACAATCAGAGAGGACTATTCAAACTCTTGAAGATTTATTAAGACTCGTGTCCTAGACTTCAAGGGTAGTTGGGATAAGTATTTACCATTGGTGGAATTCTCCTACAACAACAGTTATCGTGCAAGTATAGGTGTGGCTCCATTCAAGCATTATATGGGACGAAAAATGTCGTTCTCAATATGTTGGGATGAGGTGGGTGAAGCAACATTGTTGGGACCCGAGGAGTTAGTACGTATGACTCACCGAAAAGATCCAAATGATTCGACAACGTATATACAAAGCGGCACAAGATCGACAAAAGAGTTATGCGGATCTTCATCGAAAGGACGTGGAATTTAATGTAGGGGATCATGTATTGTTGCGAGTTGCTCCATGGAAGGAGTTACAAGATTTGGGAAGAGAGGAAAGCTCAATCCACGATTTATTGGTCCATTTCAAATTCTTGATTGAGTAGGAAATGTAGCCTATAGACTTGCGTTACCTCGAGTATGTCTCGTGTTCATAATGTGTTTCACATATCTCACTTCAGTAAATATGAAAGACCCGAACCACGTTATTGAGTTAGAACCGGACGAGATAGTAGAAGACTTAACGTATGAGGAGGTACTGTCAAGATCTTGGATAGGAAGGAGCATGTCCTACGCCAAGAAAGGTCATACCACAAGTTAAAGTTTTGTGGAGGAATCATGCTTTATAGAGGAAATGACACGGGAATTGGAAGCGGAAATGAAAGCGAGGTATCCTCACCTTTTGAAACACAGTGTCGCACGTCAATTTCGAGGACGAAATTTCATAAGAAGGGAGGTTGTAAGACCAAATTTTTTAAATAAAAAGGAATTTCCTTTATTTGTTATTTTGAAATAGTAAGGGTTGATTTGATTAATGTGGATAGTTAAGGGTTAAATACATAAATATTTCAAAATAAGCAAGTGGTTATAAAATATTCATTTTGTTTGGGAATATTCGTTTGGTCGTGGAATATTAAATGCTTTGTGGGAATATTAAATGCGATGGTATGACCGTGTGTGGGCCCCATAACGAAAGCGATTGGATGAAGAAAACGCACAAATATAAGTTGGTTAAAAATAACGGCGTAGTTATTACCAATTAAGATTTGTTGGAATACCCGGTGGTTAAAATACGATGTGCTGGCGCACAAGAAGAGTATACCAGACGGTATTGCAGATGATATTGTTGAATTATTGATCCTTACGTAAGAAGGCACTACTCAATAATTTTCACAGAGTTCTTATTCAATATTTTATTTTATTGATTCAATAATTGTTGCGTTGATATTTTATATTATTGTTGTTCAATAATTGTCAACGCACATTATCTCCATTATCGGATCAATAATTCATATTATTTGAATAATATTATTAGATAGCATTATTGGCAATGTCTAGAAAGTTACGTCAAGGAGAGTTTTGGTCACCTAATTGCTGCGCCAAAGAAGGAGAAATCCTTATCGAGCCCCTCTTTCCTGGAGCGGCTACCTGGTTGTCATAATTGTGATTACGTAATATTATTTGTGAATAATTAATTATTGATTCATATGATAAAGAAATATTTATTTTATGTGGATATAAATGATGGATTTATTTATGTGGTTATAAATGAAGAAATTATTGTTGAGGTGTTTTATCAAGTATTTTACCAGTTGGAGGTATTAAAAATTAAATCGGGGTTTTGAGATATATTAAGGGGTTATAATTTTTAATCCGACCGTTGGATTGTGGTAATTTTTGGGTATGTTATACATACATAAGTTGAGTATATGTCCACAAATTTTGAACCGTTAAAAATGCACGAATGATTTGTTATGAATTTTAAGAGGTGTCTGATTCGGAAATTAGGGTTATAATTGATTTTGGTGGAAAATTCTAGAATTGAGTGGGCCCCACTTATGGTTGGTAAAGAAATGTGCTGAATTTTATTTCAAATGTGGTGGGTGGCAATAATAGTAGCGAGTAAAGCCATCGGTGTAAAGGTGTCAAGTGCCTTTCTACGGCTAACATTTTCCTATAAATAGAGGGCTAAGTTAGAATTGAAAATCACACCAGAAACAAAGTTTTCTCTCTTTCTCTCTTTATATTGTTGAGCGTATTTTGTGAGTATTTAGATACTTTGAGAGTTCTTTCATTCAAGACAAGTTTCATTCAAACATCACTTCCGAGCCTTTCCTTAGAAATCTTGATTCTTTGAGGTAAGGGATATTATTTTTTCAGAATGATATTATTTCTTCAATATCATTATCTTTGAAATATTGATCCAAGTTTTTATCAAATTTGGAACTTTTTCATGTCTGGGGGTTACTATTCATGAGTTACTATTCACGAGTTACTATTCATGAGTTACTATTCACGAGTTACTATTCACGAGTACTATTCATAAGCGTGAAGATGTTTTTGTGGAATTTCTATCTTTTGGTGTCGGATTTACTATTCATGATATACTGTCTTATTCACGATATCTGACTTTATTCACGATATCATGGACTATTCACGATATCATGACTATTCACCAAAAAATAAAATTTCTTCTTTTGTCCAAAACATCTATTTTGGATACTAGCTTTGATTGTATCCATGTTTTGATCATTCTTGAATTTTACACCACCATCGTGATTATTTTTTGGGGTATTGTTGGACATGGATAAAACAAAGTACGAATCCTTAATCCTTAATCCTTGTCATTTTGTTTCAATTGGATTCGTTCTTTAAAATATTTTCATCATCCTCGGTCTTAAATGATGATATTATTGAATATCTTTGGCTGTAGTGCAAAGATGAATGATTTGAAGAATATCTTTGGCACAGTAGTGCAAAGATGAGCAGTGTTGAGATGAACATGACCGAGTGATTAATATCTTTGGCTCAGTAGTGCAAAGATGAGCAGTGTTTAAATGAACATGATTAATGATGAATATCTTTTGGCTGTAGTGCAAAGATGAATATTTGATTCCGGATGTATATTGATTGTTGTTCTGGGGATAAAAGATAGAGCGATGAACTTTTAAATTCATACATAGAAGATAGTAGTTTGCATTCTCTACTTAACTCTTCTAATGAATTATTATTTCCATTGCGAATATTGATAGAAAATTTGTTGTCTATTGTATTCTATTAAATTTTTCCTGTTGAAGACTAACGATAATTTGTTGTGTATTATCTTAGTCATAATATTCTTTCTTGAGCTAGTTGAGCTCACCCTTTTCCTTTTGTTCCATTCTTCTCGTGGAGGCGAGAATATAGCGAGTGCAGTTAGGGTATGGTATGGAATGAAGGTTTTAGAAAGGATTGTTTAGTAGTCCTCACCATTTTGTAAAATAATGTATCAATAAATGTGATGAGGATTTATGTGAGTATAAATATTGTCTAGAAGATAATATTTGTATTTAAACTCACAGTCTTACTGTTGTAATAATAAAGTTGTAGTTGTTTCTGTACCATGTATTGACAACTCAGAATGGGTGATGTATACCTATTTTGGGGGCGTCACATGTGCGAATTATGCATGACCTGGTTCCATTCGTTATTATTCTATTGGAATAACCTGTTTATGCGGTCTATCGCATGCCTGGTGAATTATGTTGTTATTCCATTCTTTATTATTGTGTTGGAATATCCTATCTGTGCGGATTACGCATAACCTGGTTCCATTCTTTATTATTTGTTTGGGAATAACCTGTCTGTGCGGTCTATCGCATGCCTGGTGAATTCTTCTATTATTCTATTCTTTATTATTCTGTTGGAATAACCTGTCTATGTGGATTATCACATGCATGGTGAATGATCTTTTGTATTCATTCCTTATTAAATTGTGGAAATGATCTGTCTACGTGGACCGCATGGCAGGCGAAAATCCATTTGCAGTTTCATATATTCTATTATACTCAGTTGGTTAAAGTTTTGACTTCTATACTCCATGAAATTAGTAGAATTTCCTAGATATTTGTGTTTCATCCAGTATCTTTTCATGGAAATATTCTTCTGAGCATTCCTGAATTTTACTACACAAAGTAGTATCATTGTCATTGTCCTCATGCTCATGCTTATATTGTGATGAAAGTCATCTTTGGCTTACGTACATAGATGGACTCGGTATGATTATGACCAGGGATCATTCGGTATAATCATGACCTGTAATGTTATAAATGATGTGGTAAAAGTCCTCAGTAGCCTGTAGTGCATTGATGGACAGTTTTTGGTATGATTATGACCAGGGATTATTCGGTATAGTCATGACCATTGATGATTTAATGAATTTCCTTGGCCTGTACTGCATGGATGATTCGATGATGTGGTTTATTTATTAAGTTGAGTCTCAGCGATAAAAATTGATAAAAACATTTTAAATCATAGAAGATAGTAGATATCATGCTCTACTTGACTCTTCTAATGGATTGCTTATTCACCGCAGGTTAAACTTGATGTCTATTGTATTTTATCAGTTTAACATTGTTGAAGACTATTGATAATTTATTCTGCATTATCTTTGTCATAATATTTCTTACTGGGCTAGTTGAGCTCACCCTTTTGCTTTCATTGTTCTCTTTAGGAAATGAGAACGTAGTCGGGACTAGTCAGGGAACGGAGTGATGGTCCGAGATGGTGTATTAGTAGTCCTCACTATTCTATAAAATAGTGTGACAATAAATGTAATGAGGACTCTATTTGAGAGTGGATATTGTCTAGCAGGCAATATTCCTATTTAAACTCTTAGCTATGTTTTGTCGTATTTTACACAACGGTTGTATAATTAAGTTTGTATTTGTATTCTGTACCATGTATTTGGCGACTCGAGATGGGTTATGTATACCTATTTTGGGGGCGTCACAATAAGTGATTAATAAAAGAGAACCAATATAATTATAAATAAATATTGGTTAGAGATTTATGCATTAAGTTAATATTTAAGTTATGGCTAACTGAAAATGTGCTGGAGCAATTTATGGAAGAAAAGAAATTGAAGACTTATAGTATAATAATTAGTTTTGTACATACTAATTAGTCTAAGGAAATGGTTATCTTAAAATAAAGGTGTTATGAGTATAAAATTTATACATCCTAGTATAGTAGTTCTATATATTACAAGTGTGCAATTATTTAAAATAAGCTAAATAATTTAGCATTAAGGTAAAGTATGTCACACAAACTTTATATTAAATAAGTATTAAAATAACGTGAAATTGGGGAAAAGCCAAACGTGGCCTAGACCCCTCATATTTTATTGTTGAGATTATGAGCTTGAGTTATATAACTCTAGTAAGTAGGATAAATGAGCCTTGTGTGGCATGAGTATTAAAGCTAAACTAGACTGAAGGTTTAACTGTAATTATTAAAAGAGAATTAATGGAAAGAGAATAAATGATTGATATTGATCATTGTGATATTTATGTGTGATAGGAAATAATGGGTTGAGAATACCCAACTGAATTATATTTAGCCCAATTAAAATATTATTTAGACTAGCCCAATATACATGGGATATAAGATTATATTGGTGTATATTTAAAATACAGGTATACTTCCTATATATAGGTAGGTACATATATATGTGTATATATGTGCCCATAACTTTATTTGATGTAGTAATGTTAAGTCATTATAATTGATTTAATAAGCCCAAAAGGAATATACTTTAGTAGAATGTGGACCATTTTACTAGTAAGTAAGGAAGTAATGTAGCTTGTCCCATTTTCATTGTCCCAAATAATTAACAATCGTGTAATAGACCATTGGCCTATGTTACTCCTACAATGTTAATCTCTGAGATTTTAATTGGTGGTAATGATAAGTGGGGAGTGGCCTCAACAGTGAATTGCCATTATTCTACCAAACCATAATTTTCCACCATTTTCTTCTTCTTCTTCTTGCTAAACAAAATCAGTGGACAGAGCTTTGGTATGGGTATTGAATTCCCTATAAATGGAAGACTCTCTCTTCTAAGTTTCAATCTGCTAAGTTCAGATAAGTTTCCTATTAAGAGTGAATTGCTATTAGTGAGAGCAATCTGAGATTAGAGGATTGAAGAGTAGTAGTTAGCCAATCAAGCAATCAAGAGGTAATAATACTAAAATATAAGCTCTTGATTCCTAAATTTTTACAATTTCTTAGAAATATCAAGAAAATGGTTACTTTTGAGTCAAAAATTGATGGATAAGGATTGTTGTAATCCATGAATTATTGTAAGATGTTGTTAATACAGTAAAATACAAAAACAATGGAAGTTAAATGGACCAAATTAGTTTAGAAACAAATCCGTAGTGATGAAATTCGCTAAACATGTGAAATTACGGAAAAATCGTAAAACTCTTGAATTGGAGTAATCAAATTGGTTGTTAATGTGAATTGAGAATTGTTAATATGTCAGTTATGTATTATATGCATGTATATAAGTAATGTGGATGAATTTAAGCATGTTTCATGAAGAATTTCATGTTTGGGTTTGGATTCTGCAGAAGTAGAGCCATTCCTGGAACTGTCCAAGAAGGGCGCAGCTGCGCCCATTTTGCAGTTCATTCCAAATCAGCTGCGCCATATGTTGTTCTATGTCTGTTTTGGGACTACACAGCTATGCTACTTCCATAGTACAGAACAGCGCAGCTGCACCCTTTACCAGGAAGAGAAACTGATATTTGTTGAAATGTGATATCTTTAGCATGTTACCTTACTTATAATGGATTTCTTTAGCATGTGTTTCGGAAAGAAACTTGAAGATTTTGAAAATAAATCTTGACGAACTTTGAGTCATTTAAGTTAAGACCTCAATAACATGTATACGGAGTTTAATTTTGCATGATATGAGATTCAAAGTTGTATCGTATGTGTTAGATTGCTTTGATTTGGCTTAAAACGATTTCAAAGGAAAACTCAGAAAGTTTTACAAACTAAGTTTTATAAACATGGAGTGGTTATATTTTGACCTTGTAAGCATGTGTAGAAACTTGTACAAATGAGTATGACATATGTTTCGAAGTTACTTTGCATAATAAGTTTGACCTAGTTATGCATGGAAATAGGTATGACATATGGTTTCAAGCCCTTTGAACACCATGAACCTCTTAGTCGCCTTCGTGTATATTTCTAAGGAAAACTTGAAACTTTGAAAACGAACTTAAAGGAACTTGTATACTTAAAGTTCTAAACGTCATAAAATACGTACAGGGCTTAGTTAGCTATGAAACGTCATAACATACCTAGTTGCTTTAATTTGGCCTAGAATGACTTTTAAAAGTGAACTTCAACGCTTTGCAAACTAATACCTATGAGCATTGTGTTGCATCCCCTCTAAACTTGTAGGATGACATGCTAGTATTATTTATGTCATTAAACATGCCCTATAAGTGCACTTATCTAGTTTTGACACAATAAAGGTCATTAGAGCATAATTATAAAGTAAGTTTTCAAATGATAAACCATGTTAGTCATATGAATACATGTGGGCAATAAAGCTATAAAGTGTAAAAATAAATTGCAATAAAGCTATAAAGTGTAAAAATAACTTGAAGTAAACATAAGAGGCACCAAACTTGGATCAAGACCTCTTAACGTGTGTATGTGTTATGTGTTGGCATGTGAAGTAATGGGGTGTAAACTAGGAAATAAAGATTTAAATTTGGTCTAGCCAAGGGATGGCGCAGCTGTGCCCATCCTAAATAAATCAGCAGTAGTAAATTGCTTCTCTGCAGTATGATGTTACTCGACTATTTAAATTGTAATATGAACCTTAAAACATATGTGCATGAATGTCTTAAGTTATAATACTTGAAATAAATGATTTTTTACGTATGTGAGCATGTAATGATTATCTAAAACCCAAAGTTGTTAAGTTTTTTTAAGGTTTGCAAAATGCAAAAACGTGAATCATGCATCTAAGAGTTTTAAATGTGTAGTGAACACATAGCTAGTAAAGTGAGTGATAAAGGTGTATGAATGTTGATATCGAGTATGTGTCACTACAATATACTTATACATACATAACTATACTAAGAGTATGACAAGAAAGTGAAACGAAGGTTTTAAGAACCGAGTTAGAAAATAATGTAACCATTGTTATTACATTGAGAATGTAAAGAAATGTATGACTGATGGGTATGAATCCATGATTATACAATTATGTAGGGGTACACGAAGTGGAGATAACTATAAGTAGTTAAGTTGTAGTTGATAATCTACGAGCCAGACAAGTATTTCAGTTCATATTTGCTCTATAATGTTGATAACTATTGATTGATTTATGCTATGACATGAAATGATAAATTATATATGAAATACATATGAGAAATGTATGAAATGAATGATGATATGCCAAGAAATGTGGTGTATATATATATATATATATATATATATATATATATATATATATGAGATTGAAAGTCAATCTACGATTATATGTTTTGTAAGTTAATCTTTATACTCATTATGTGAGAAGCAAAGATGCGTATGTGTTTAAATGCTTATGATTGTATAAATTGAGTATGATCATATATGTTATGTGATGCATAAAAACTGTTAGAATTGTTGGGCTGTCGAGCTCACCCTTGCAAATAACCACTTTTGCAGGTTAAGGACTCACGGTAAAGTTACATGCTACTTGGTTGATAGAGTTCAATATGATCACAAGAAGATTGATTTGTTTGCCTAAAGTTAAAATCTCGAACCTTGTTTTAGGTTTTAGATGATGTACTTAATAGTTGTTTAACTCTTGTAGAGTTGTAAAGTCGTATTATTCGACACGTAAAGAAAATCGAATTAAAATGTAAATTAATGTAACTCTAATGAATAAAAGAATGTAATAAATTTGATTCAGAGATATATAATGATGAAGGTTGTGATCCAGGGAAATGAATAAAGAATTCATAAATGTTTTAATTATTTTATATCTTATTAAGTATAACATCGAATATGATGAAAGAACAGAAATGGTTAATGATCAAGATCGAGAATTGACTTATGAAGGTTTTGGGATCGATTCATAGATCCTGAAATAGAAGGGAATGAATATATTAATTAGTATCAAAATTAAGTTGTATTCATTAAATTATGAATGGAAATTATTAATAGTTAGACGAAGATAGTATCGTGATGCACCAGGTTTGAGGTAACGGATACCCAGATTTGGGGGCGTTACAACGTAGGCAGCCATTTTATGGTCCGGTCTAACCTTTACAAAAACAAAAACAAAACCTTTCTAACCACATCAATTTGTCCCACCAAGGATGAACTACGCAGACCTATTCTCCCAAATACACGGGAGTACGTAGACAGCCATTTTATGGTCCGGTCTAACTACAAGAAAAAATAAAAAAAAAATCTTTCTACACTGTTTACTACGTATAACTTTCAACCTTTTTCACGCTAGGTTAGAACTACACAGACCTGATCTCCCCCTCGTCAATGGGAGTACGTAGGCAACCATTCAAGGTGCGGTCTCACCCCTACCACAAACACAAAACCCTGTTAACAGTGATGGGATCATCCTTCAACCTTCAAACCAAACAATAAGAGATGGAACTACCTGATCTCCCCAATACACGAAAATACATCGGCGACCATCTGTGGGGCAGTTTAACCACACTTCATCGGCTCAGACCACAGGGATGGAACTACCTGGTCTCCCCACATAAATGGGAGAAAAAATCAATGACCATCTAAGTTGCGGCTGAATCCTCAAAGAGAAGCACCAATTCATAAGAGATGGAACTACCTGGTCTCCTCCATACAAGGGAGTACCGACGACCATTTGTGGTGCGGTCAACCTCAGAGAAGAAAGCCAAAATCCTCTCCATAACCACACTCAGAAACCAGTCCCAAGATACCAAAGGGTAGGGGAATACAAAGATCGGTGATCCATTCTGAAAGATCCTGAGACATCTAAATGTCCATCCATCAAGGAGAAGTTCAGAAGACATTAAGATCACAAGCCCTGAAGAACAGGTAACTATCAAGCAAGTAACAAGGCATATCTAAAAGGGAAGTGAATAAAAATATATTTCCTTTCCATATAATATTGTTTCATATATACAATGTATCATGTACATGACAAAAATGGCTAACCTAGTCTATGTAAGCAAATCAAAGCTAATCTACAAACCAATGGATAAGCGAGCCATTAAGTCTAACATGACATCCCTCTCAGTAGATGTAGGTAAATCTATGAGCTCATGCCATAGGGTATCCACACGACCCAAAAGATCTACGACCATCTGCATGGTGCTACCATGCTCATCAATGAATGCACTCGTCTCTATAATAATGACAGCAGTATGAGATCTCAATGCAGTACCATCTATAGTGGCAGCATCTCGGGTAGCTAAAGCCTCATCCTGCTCAACAACAGCTGCATCCCTAGATGATCGAGCCTTATCTCGCTCAACAACAGCGGTATTCCTGATAGCAAGAGCATCATCTCTCTCAACTAGAGCGACATCTCTATCAGAAAGAGCTGTCAACATCAAGGCCCTAGCCTGATCCCTCTTAAACATCATCAGATGTAAACTCTACTCTAAATACTCTACAGAATGTGGAGTCACAACATCAGGAATACTAGGGGAATCAACCAGAGCTACTGACAAACCAGTATATAGCTCATCCTCAATGGGAGAATCAGAGTACTCCATAGGCTTCCCATCATCAAAATTAATACCCGGCTCTGAAGATATAACCCTAGCCAATGCTATCTCTGCCTCTAACCATGCAGAATACTCTGTAGAACAACTTGGATGGCTAGTCAAAAAGTCAGCCCTCTCACGCCGAGTCCAACAGGCATAAATCTTGGACAAATCCTGTGACATCCCAAAATTTCATAAGATCTTGAATGGTTAAATTAAAGGTTAAAGAATAAAACCTAGAGTGGAAATAGAGGAATGATTTTAAATTTTTAAAGAAGAACCTATATGGTTTACTATTTAAATAGAATTGAGAAAATAAGGGTTACAAAATTCAAAACCTAGAATGAAATTATATTTAGAAGTATGTTAAGAATAAGGTATTATGTTACATTTAACTTTATGTGAATTAATGAAAAGAATTATGAGTATGATTGAAATTTTGAAAAGAAAGAAATAGATTATGAATGTGGAAAATTTATTAAGGAAATAAAATTTCAATGAAGAGATATTATAAGGATAAAGTGAATGTGTATATGTATATGTAAATATATATATTTAGTGATGTGCTATATATTTTAGCAAGATGAATGATATGGATAAATACTTTGTGACTTATGTGAGGTATGTATGTGATTAAATAAATAAATATATTAAGTATATATATATAAGAGATGCTAATTTTGGTTTCTCATTTCTTACCAAAACTCACGTATAGCCATTTGGGTTTCTTCTCCTTCCTTACGTAGGAAAAACTCACATTCATCCCATCCATAGCTTCACTTGCACTAATGTCCTCCATCATAAGAACATGACCTACTTCTCTCTTCCATCCGTAGCTTCGCTTATAATTAAGTCGATCCCATTCGGGTTCTAGGGTTATTTTGAAAGTAGTATGCACACAAGCCAATCATGTTTGATGATAAAGCATATACTTTGTAACAATCTTATTCATTTATTAATAAAAAGTATTAATTTATTAAAGGCTTTTAATTATCTACATGATCTTTGTTTTTATAATATGTGATAAACCCATAGTTTTAAGCAATGCTTTTAGAATAATGATGATGATCATTCTAATGAGATCTAAATTCTTAGAAAGCTTAAAACTAAAATAGTTCCCAATCATTGGATTACTAAATTGGGGATTAGTGAATCCGGATAGATTGGTACATACGTTGCTTGCTCATTGGATGAGGATGATTGATCTCATGATCATTTATGTGGAGACACTAAAGCAAGTATGTAGGTGCTTATTAGAGAATAAGTTCTTTGAGCATTGGCTCGCTAAGGAATACCTAATGGAGTTTTATTTACTGTCAATAGGAATTCTGTAGTGATAGTAGTACAAGTAATCCTTGGACTTGAGATCATCATAGTATCTTGTGTATGATGAGTTATACTTTGACTTATTCCTTAAGACCCTTAGGGTATATCAAAGGGTATGCTTGGGTATAACAAGTTATACGTGGAGATAATGTATGATCAATAAAGAATCTACCACTTCTAATAAAAGAAGAGAAGCGTCCTATGTGATTCGATAAATGACAACCCAGTAGTCCTTGGGTTAAGGCGAATGAAATTAGAAAGGAGTTTCTAATTTGCATTATTTGGAGTTGTGCATTTAAGAGTCGAAATACATATAATTAAATAAAATAAGACTTTGTGTAATTCCATGTCTTATATTTAATTGGGACATTGTATGGTGGAAGGATTGAATTATGCAGTAACTATTTACTCAAAGGTTCTTTAATGATTAATGTTGAAATCTATATTATCCGGAAAGTCGTTGATCGCTAGGGAGGCTTATCCTATTGTAGAATAAATATTATTTATTTAAATAAATTAATTATTTAATTTATTTATTTAAATAAGATTAGAATTGTTCTAATTGATTTATTCACAATAGGTTTAATATGGAGAACCTAAAGGGTCACACCATAAAAGGAAGAATAATTATTTAAGAAGTTAATGGCATAATCGTAATAATATGTTAAGTATATTTAATTTAATCTATGGTGATAGAATAAATTAAATAGCTTAATATTTATTATTTAATATTTTAGAAATATTAAATATAAATTAATGAGAGGAGTCTTATTAATATTATTACAATTATTATTATTTTAATTTCTAAAAGAGTTTAGGAATTAATTTAATATAAGTACTCTCATTTATTCCTAATTGGATTAGGAAGGAAAATTAGTTAAAGGAGTTTAATTAATTATCCCTAATAAGATTAGGGAGCTTAATTAATTAAAAGAATTTAATTAATTAAATAAAACTCAATTCCTTAATTGTTAAGGTGGGTTGCCCACATCTATTAATAAGAGGAGTCTTATTATGGGTGATGGGGGGTTGTTGACTTTTTCAACATACGACATAATTCCAATTGTTGGGAGAGTACACCCTTTCTATACAGATAGAAAAACTAGGGTTTAGCCAACCACCCTTCTTCTTGAATTTTCTTCTTCCTTGGTGGATCACCTCTAGAGGCCAAACATTTGGGTGGCTAACGTTGATCAAAGGAAGGAACCAAACCCGGTGGATTCAAGATTGAACGCGAAAGGATTTGGAGGTGAACTTGTACTTGAAGAAGCTCGATCTTCAAGGGTATGATTTATTCTTTATCTTTTCGTTTAATTAATAATTGCGCATAAAGGATGATCCGGGTATATGGTTTGTAAAATTAAATTTTAAACTCTGATTTTTACACGCTTCCGCATTATTTTGCAATTTGATTGCGTTCATGAATATTACAAACCTAACAGTGGTATCAGAGCCAAACCTTTATGCGAATTATTAATTGTTTTAATTTAATATCTATATTGATATGTGTTTAGAACAATTTAATTTGGCATAATTTTATTATATAAAATTTAAACAAAACAAAACAAAAAAAAGGTCATGCAAGATAAAATCCGTGCATGATCGTGACAGGACTTAAAAAAAAGGTTAACAATTAATATCCTAAATCAAGGTAATGATGGCTAATGATGGCATGATTGACTATGATTGCTAATGATTATCTAATGATTATATATATATATATATATATATATATATAAGGATAACTCACGGAATTCATGGCAACAAAAACCGGCAGCAGGATTTTTTGAAAAACATGCACGGAAATCAAAGCATGGTGCACGGAAATAATGGAACTCAGAATATATATATATATATATATATGATATATATTTTAGTTATAATATATATATATAATAAACGGTTATTATATATTTATATATATTAACGATAATTATATATATATATATAATATTCTTAATTATTTTATAATTAAAATAAAATGTTTATTTTAATTTTAAAATAAAAACTTTATTTTAATCTTAAAATAAAAGAGTTTATTTTAATTTTAAAATTAGATTCCATGATAACTAATTAGAGTTGGAATTGGATTCCATAATAACTAATTGGAGTTGAAATTGGATTTTATTTTTCCTAAAATAAAGGAGTTTATTTGTGAATAGGAAAGTAAATCCATCTTTCCTTAAATAAAGGAGTTTGTTTAGATATGAAATAAGATTTCATATTATTCAAAATAAAAGAGTTTATTTGTGAATAGGAAAGAGAATCCATGTTTCCTTAAATAAAGGAGTTTATTTAAATATGAAATAAGATTTCATATTATTCAAAATAAAGGAGTTTATTTGTGAATAGGAAAGAATATCCGTGTTTCCTTTAATAATTTTATTTTATTTTATTTTTTTACATGGAATTGGATTCATAATTAATTAAAATAAAAGAGTTTATTTTAATTAAAGATTTTTTTTTATGGAATTGGATTCCATAATTAATTAAAATAAAGGAGTTTATTTTGATTAAAGATTTTGATTAAAATAAAATAGTTTATTTTATTCAAAATTAGATAAATTAAAATAAAATAGTTTTATTTTGATTTAAATTTGAATTAAAATAAAGGAGTTTATTTTGATTCAAAAATAGATTTTATACTAACTAAATTTGCCCATTAAATGATATCAATATATATATTAAATGTTTATTATTCATGAGATGAATGTTATTTATTGATGCATATGGTGATGTGTATGATAATAAATGGGATTGATTATGGACTATTGACCAATGCGATTGGATTTATTTTAGTTGGATGCATGAATGTATGGGTTTTATTAAATGGAGTCTGTATACCTCGTCTTCTCTAATTTTTCTTAATGTAAATTCTATCTCCCTCCTATGTACTTCCCTCGATCACGATCAAGGTTTCTATTTATTTTAAATAGTTTTGTAATAGGAATAGTTTGAATTAATTTTGAAAAATTAGAGATCAAGGGACAAGAAGCGCTTGAAGACCCGTTTGTAATGGAGCTCGGGTTTAAATGTAATAGTTATATTTAAATATTATTTTTTGCACCCCTAGGATTTGACCTTTTGGTTCACTTGGTGGCTCTAGTGAACCAAACTAGAATAAAAGTCCATAATCAATCCGGGTAGAATATAGTATTCTATATGTGCATGCTTATACTACTATATATTATATATTATGCAAACATGTTTTAGCATGTTCATTAATACGACGCGTATTTTATATATATATGTGCATGTGCGCTAAACAAGATGAGACAAATTAATAACAAACCCTCAATTTTTATATTAAGTCCTAAGCGTTCAAAGATATTTGGAATATCGAGCGTCGCTTCTTCTAGCATGATAAAATTAATAGAGTATTAAATATTTAATATGAGTTTGTTGTGTCACCAAAAGGCAAGTATTAAGTATTTAAGATGTTAATTTATCACATTTGATGCTTATAAAGAAAATTGAACAATATTATTTTGTTGTGTCACCACAAGGATGATATTTTCTTTTTTGAATATATGGAGTGCTAGGGACGGACTTAACTTGGATAATTTTGATTCGGATGTGCCACCACTTGATCAAAATAATCTAAGAGGCAAAATACAAGGAGTTGCATAGTTGATGTAATTGACAAAAGTCATCTACCTATTTATTTATATATAGTTTGTTGTGTCACCACAAGGCTATATACATTTGAAATGGGATCCTTATTCTCACTAGCAAATCTTTAATTAGATTTTTGCGAACTATATAATTGAGGTAATATAGTTTGAAGAAAATAGTGGGAGATACCAATTTAAAACAAGACCTAAATTATTTTGGTAATTAATAAAAGAATGTATGTTAAAATGTTGTTAATTATAAATTCATTTACAGAATTTTACAATGTCTAAAATTACTATCACTGCGAAGCATATTAGATGCTAAATTAACCAGGCCGGATTAAATGGATTGGTTAAGGAATTTGAGAATAGTTCTCATATTTGAAAAAAGCTATCTTATGTCCTTAATACGCTTATCCTCGCAATGGTTGCGATAATGCCTCTCGAGGAAGAGATTGCTACTTTTAGAAAGTGGCAAGATGATGCACTGATTAGCTCAATGCATCATACTCACATCCATGAGTAACGAGCTTGACGTCAACATGAAACTATGGATGCTCCTACTATATTCCCGCACATCAAGTAGTTGATGGTGAGGAGTAGGACCGATAGATATCGAGATATCTAAGGAGCTCTTCCGATCTAGAATGGCCAATGGCACTATAGATGCATAAAAAGTTCTTAACATAATCAATTTGATTGATCAATTAGGACAACTGGTTTTGTCATGGATGGAGAGTTGAGCCAAGATTTGATCTTGCACTCACTCCCGGACTCCTTTCACAATTGTTGTGAATTTTTCATATGAACAAGCTAGATATCAGTTTTGCTAACATGTTGAAAAATGTTGAGAGTCACTTTCCAACCAAGAAAGATCAAGTCTTACTGGTAGGGGCCAAAGGATCTTCTGAAATAAAGAACGATTCAAAGAAGGTAAATAGAAAGGCATAAACAAAGGATAATAAGAACAAAACTGATATGGATAGCAAAGGAGTTTGCTTCCACTGCAATAAGCCTGGACACTGGAAAGAAACTGCGAGAAGCATCTTGCAGAGGCTAACCAAAGAAGCTTAGTGAAGTTTCGGTTACAATACAGTTTTTGTTCATGATTGAAATAAATTTTTCTTTAAGTCAAGGTTCTACTTGGGTATTGGATACCGACTTTGGTTATCATAAATATAGATTTATGAAGGGACCAAGCAGAAGTAGAAAGCTAAACAAATATAAGTAATCTTATGTGCGGGAAATGTAGCAAATGTTGCCATATTAGCCATAGAAACTTATAGTTTAGCAATGCCTACGGGCAAATCTATTAAGTCAATAAGTTGTTATTGTATTCCAGTTCTTGTTAAAAATATTAATTCCATTTTATTGTTGGACAATAAAATTTTTGGTATTATAATTAAGAACAATTGTTGTTCTATTTATAATAATAATAATGTTTTGTATAGAACTGGAATATTACTTAATGGATTTTATATACTTGATTTACGTGAAAATAATTTTACATATTGAACAAATTAATATAAGAAAAGGAGATGATCATTCAAAGAGTTGAATGTATGTATTTGTTGAAATACAAGTGTGAATTATTTGAAAGGTTCAAAGAATTCATAAGTGAAACAAATTGACAATGTATTAAGATTCTTTGATTAGATTAAGGAATAAATACTTGTGCAATAAGTTTCTAAATCATCTCAAATGGTTTTTCTCATAATGGACACCTCATGATACGTAATAATTGATTGATGTATCTGAAGGAAAAAATCATACCTTGTTGAACATGGTACGGTCCAAAATGATTTTACCGACGTTCCAGTATCCTTCTGGGATAATGTCCTAGAAATGGCTGCATATCTACGAAAATGGTAACCTCAAAATCCGACCCCAAGACTCCATAAAAGTTATGGACAGGGAGGATTCCTAATCTTAAGTATGTTAAGATAAGGGTTTGTCCAACTTATGTGAAAAGGTTTCAAAGGATAAGCTTGGGATAAGATTTGACAAGTACAATTTGTGGGACATCCTAAAGTAAGTTTAGGGTATATGTTCTATAATCCTACTTAGCAAAAGGTATTTGTTATGAAACACGCGCTTCTAAGATAAATGTGTTTATTATTGAAAGGGCTAGTGGGAGGATAATAGATCTTGAAAAGTTCAAGAACCACAAAACACTATAAGTCAAATAAGAGGAACCTATAGATAGACCTATTGTACCACAACCAATCAGAATCTGGAATAGTACAAGAAAGATACGGGAGGTATGGATTCATCATAGATGATGATGATGAGGTACACATCATAGAAGATGATGATCCGATTACATATACGATGAGGTAAGTGTTGTAGACACTCGGAGAAATGGATTGAAGCAAGTTTCTCAAATATGGAACATTCATTTTGATGAGGCAATCAAAAGAGTTTGATTTTATCAAAATAAGAATGAACCTAGTGTGTACAAAAGGGTGGGTGGGGAGCATCATGACATTCTTAGTACTATATATTGATATACTACGGATAAGGAATGACATACCAATGCTACAATCAAGTAAAGATAAAGTTGTCTAAACATTCCTCCATGAATGATTTGGAAGAGTATCTTAATTGGGGATATAAATCTATATAGATAGATTTAAGAGGATGCTCGACTTAACCCAAGGAACGATATTCATTTGATGCTAAAGTTGTTTAGCATGGCAAACTCAAGAGATGTCTCATGTCGATGAGCTATGGAGTGTATCTCTCTTAATAGTCCCCATAGACTCCAAAGAAGAGAGATCGCATGAGTGACAATCATGTATGCAATGAAATGTACGAGAGACGATGTTGATCGGTCATATTCGAGAAGATCTTTGTAAAGATGGTGAAAAACATCTTAAAGTTCTTAATGGCACTAAGGATGTGATATATACATGGTGGGTCCGAATTAAAACTAGAGGGCTTTACTGGACTCAAGTTTTTCGAGATGCACTCAAGACAATCGAAAAATCCACTTTAAGGTAAAATGTTACCTAGAAACGTTGGTGTAGTGAATTTGAAAGGTTCCAAACAAAGAAAGAGTCTTTGGTTTAGTGATAAAGACAAAGTATATAGCTATAAATGAAGTCGCAAGTTGATTGTTTGGATTAAAAGTTCATTACGTGAACTAGGAATAGTTCCTAAGTCTCATCTTGGATCTAAACATGTGTTGTGGCACTTTCATTTGATTATTAGAATCATTGAAAGATGGGAAATCACTATAGAGATAGTGGACTCTCAAGAACAACATTACATATCCATTTCTTTCAAGCTTATCCAATTGCAGGATAATCGTCACTTAGAGAAGAAGAGTATAAGATACCATGACGATTGGCTTTAGTGCAAGTGGGAGATTGAAAGTAGTATGCACACAAGCCAATCATGTTTGATGATAAAGCATATACTTTGTAACAATCTTATTCATTTATTAATAAAAGTATTAATTTATTAAAGGCTTTTAATTATCTACATGATGTTGTTTTTTTATAATATGTGATAAACCCATAGTTTTAAGCAATGCTTTTAGAATAATGATGATGATCATTCTAATGAGATCTAAATTCTTAGAAAGCTTAAAACTAAAATAGTTCCCAATCATTGGATTACTAAATTGGGGATTAGTGAATCCAGGATAGATTGGGTACATACGCGTTGCTTGCTCATTGGATGAGGATGATTGATCTCATGATCATTTGTGTGGAGACACTAAAGCAAGTATGTAGGTGCTTATTAGAGAATAAGTTCATCGAACGTGGCTCGCTAAGGAATACCTAATGGAGTTTTTATTTGCTGTCAATAGGAATTCTGTAGTGATAGTAGTACAAGTAATCCTTGGACTTGAGATCATCATAGTATCTTGTGTATGATGAGTTATACTTTGACTTATTCCTTAAGACCCTTAGGGTATATCAAAGGTATGCTTGGGTATAACAAGTTATACATGGAGATAATGTATGATCAATAAAGAATCTACCACTTCTAATAAAAGAAGAGAAACGTCCTATGTGATTCGATAAATGACAACCCGAAGAGTCCTTGGGCAAGGCGTAATGAAATTAGAAAGGAGTTTCTAATTTGCATTATTTGAGTTGTGCATTTAAGAGTCGAAATACATATAATTAAATAAAATAAGACTTGACAATAATTCCATGTCTTATATTTAATTGGGACATTGTATGGTGGAAGGATTGAATTATGCAGTAACTATTTACTCAAAGGTTCTTTAATGATTAATGTTGAAATCTATATTATCCGGAAAGTCGTTGATCGCTAGGGAGGCTTATCCCTATTGTAGAATAAATATTATTTATTTAAATAAATTAATTATTTAATTTATTTATTTAAATAAGATTAGAATTGTTCTAATTGATTTATTCACAACCGGTTTAATATGGAGAACCTAAAGGGTCACACCATAAAAGGAAGAATAATTATTTAAGAAGTTAATGGCATAATCGTAATAATATGTTAAGTATATTTAATTTAATCTATGGTGATAGAATAAATTAAATAGCTTAATATTTATTATTTAATATTTTAGAAATATTAAATATAAATTAATGAGAGGAGTCTTATTAATATTATTACAATTATTATTATTTTAATTTCTAAAAGAGTTTAGGAATTAATTTAATATAAGTACTCTCATTTATTCCTAATTGGATTAGGAAGGAAAATTAGTTAAAGGAGTTTAATTAATTATCCCTAATAAGATTAGGGAGCTTAATTAATTAAAAGAATTTAATTAATTAAATAAAACCCAATTCATAATTGTTAAGGTGGGTTGCCCACATCTATTAATAAGAGGAGTCTTATTATGGGTGATGGGGGTTGTTGACTTTTTCAACATAATGACATAATTCCAATTGTTGGGAGAGTACACCCTTTCTATACTGAGATAGAAAAACTAGGGTTTAGCCAACCACCCTTCTTCTTGAATTTTCTTCTTCCTTGGTGGATCACCTCTAGAGGCCAAACATTTGGATGGCTAACGTTGATCAAAGGAAGGAACCAAACCCGGTGGATTCAAGATTGAACGCGAAAGGATTTGGAGGTGAACTTGTACCTGAGGAAGCTCGATCTTCAAGGGTATGATTTATTCTTTATCTTTTCGTTTAATTAATAATTGCGCATAAAGGATGATCCGGGTATATGGTTTGTAAAATTAAATTTTAAACTCTGATTTTTACACGCTTCCGCATTATTTTGCAATTTGATTGCGTTCATGAATATTACAAACCTAACATATTTTTCTTCTATTCTCTTTCAATTCGGTAAGAAATCAAATCTCAGTTTATTTATTTCTTAATATCTACAGATTGTTTATTCATTTGTGCTTAATAAAATCTGAAATTGGTTATATGTGATGATCAAATCTGATATTGGTAATAGTCTTTGAATATTGCTCTAGTCTTTGAATATGTGGACATTTGTCAAATATTTTGCACTTTTTATCATTTGATTTATTTTTCAATCTTGTTGTAGTGATAAGGTTATGTTAATTTTAAATATGTGGAAATTGCATGAACTTGTGGATCATTATTTGTTTTGGCCACAGAAAATACGATTATGTTAGGGGATAGGATAATGAATTGTGTTTGTTAAAAGGGATTTTTTGTTTTGGCTATTTTCTTCCTTTGATCAAGTAGGGCTAATACAAGTATGGTGCCTGATACTAAAGTCTCATCACTACTCTCATTAGAGTCAAACAGAAGCTAACATTCATTCAGTAAATGTGCAGCAGTTGGGCAACAACATATAGCTTATTTTTGGAATGGTATTTTCACAGATATCTACTTGCTAAAACTGGGTAGTGATAATAAAATTAATTCATACACTTAACTTTCCAATTGATTATAACAATATTCTCAATCTAATCGGGTTTAGAATATAACCAAAACCCCCAATCATAGCCATAGTTTCCAGTTGGACTAAAGGTGTCCTCATTTACATCTCTTTAAACCACAAGAACATATTGAGAATTCAGAATTGTGAGACCTTTGGCACATCCACTGGGAACTTGTGAATCACAGTCATCCACATGTTCTTCTCATTTGTTGGGTTTATGGTTCTTAAGGCCTTCACACAACGCTATTAGACTTGAACCCTGATCCAAATGGTTTATGCCACAAACTATCTCCCTTCTGAATTCTCCCCTTAGCAACTGTCAAGATTTCCTTAGACAAAGAAACACCAACATTTTTCTATCAGAGTCCTCTTCCTGGTAAATGCAGCGAAAACACTTATCATCGGCACCATTGTGTGTCCTTACAGTGTGCACTAACTGATATTTTGTTCAGATTCATCCAAAAATTTGTTCAAAGCTTGAATGGCAAAGACCTCCCATTCGAAATATGCAATTTGGGACAAGCTTCAAACGATCATTCCCACAAATCTAGTTCAAAGTGATGTTCTCCATGCTGACAACCAATGCATATGAGTTGGGATGAACCTGAAGAAGTTTCTTAGCCAGATTAATTGCTATTACACCTAGACTACATCCCAAACCACCTAAATTATAGCTAATTTTATAATCGAGTCACTACATATTAAAGAGAAAAGAGCCGAATAGTCAAATTGTGTTTGAAGTAAGCTACTTCTGCTCTATGTATGTTCACTATATTCTCTTTGATATTCCAAACCTTTAGTCTTTTGATATTCCAAAAAGTTTCTCTAGTGTTGGTCTTATACAAGTTCAGATTTTCTGGTTGTGTATCTCAACTCTTAAGCATGTCGCAAACACATAATAATATCTTATTAAGTTACCTCACTTGCAAATTTGAAAGACACATGAGTGACAAATCAAGCTTTTATGACCTTTTCTTTGACAATTGTTATTTAAATTGTAAGAGTAACCCAAATGTATGAAAATGTACTCGTTTAACTAAAAGTTTGATTCAATCTCTTAAAATATAAATGATTTAAATATTATGCATTGGTTATTGTTTTATCTGATTTTTATATATTATGTTATTGTTTAAATCAGTAAGACCCCAACTTATTATAAATGAAATTGAATTTCCTCTATTTATTATTTTGAAATAGTAAAGGTTGATTTGATTAATGTGGTTAGTTATGGGTAAAATGCGCAAATATTTCAAATAAGCAAGTGGTTATAAAATATTTATTGTTGTCGGGGAATATTCGTTTGGTTGTGGAATATTCTTATTGTTGGGAATATTAAATTTAGTATGACCTTTAATATGGGCCCCCATAATGTGAAAGATTGGATGACGAGAAAATGATAAATATAAGTTGTTTATAAATAACGATTGTAGTTATTACAGATATCATTGTTGGAATACCCTATTGGGTTAAAACACGATAAAGACACGGTATTGCACCAATTATTGATTCTTCTTACGAAGAAGGCACTACTCAATAATTGTTACAATAATTACTGTTCAGTATTTTATTTTATTGATTCAATAATTGCTACGTTGATATTTTATATTGTTGTTATTTCAATAATTGTCACTACACAGTATTTTCCATTATTAGATCAATAATTCATATTATTTGAATAATATTATTGGCAATGTCTAGAAAGTTCTGTCTAAGGAGAGGTTTGGTCACCTAATTGTGCGCCAGTAAGGAGAAATCCTTATTGGAAAGCCCCTCTTTCCTGGGAACGGCATGGTTGCCAGTAGTGTGATTCTGTAATATTATTTGTGAATAATTAATTATTGATTTATATGATAAGGAAAATATTCATTTTATGTGGATATAGATGGAGAAAATTTTAAAGTGACAATTGTTGAAAAATTGATATTTTATCTATTTTGATAAATAATTCATTTAAAATATTATTATATTTTAATAATATAATAATGGTGATATTTTACAATGAATGTGTGATATATGAATAAATGAGGAGGAAGAGTATTTTTGTTACAAAAAATATTTAAAATATGTTAAACATGTTTGTGGGCCCCACTTTGTGACTGAAATTGGATTATAGCCCGTAAAATCGTCCGTTTGTGGATTTCGGTAAACTTCTACTTGGAATTTGGAAAAACTTAAACTTACAAAGTTGTAAAGAATGGAATTTCCTATGGAATGGACATAAGATTTGAATTTTTCTGATAAAAGGGCTATTTATTATGAATTATTGAAGCTCCGAAATTCTGGAATAATTGATTTTTGGAAGTTTTAATTGTTTTATTTAAGAAAAATGTTTTTTTTTGCACTTAAGTGGGCTCACATGTGATATAAATGTGCCGAATTCAATTGGTCTAAGGTGGGCTTGAAATTTTGTAATTATATTATTATTTTATTAAATTTTCTGCTTTGGTGTTCTAAGCATTTTTCTATAAATAGGTGCTTAGGTTAGAATTGAAAATCACACCGTAAATCAAGTTTTTCTCTCTATATTATCGGTATTCTTGTAAGTATTTTGATACTTTGAGTGTTGCTATACGGTGCAAGATCCTTGAAGACTATATCCAAAGATTTCAATCGGAAATCTTGTCTTTTCAAGTAAGGAATATTATTTTTTAAAAAATGATATTATTTCTTCTAATATCATTATGCTGGAATATTGGTAAGATTTTTCTTGTGAAATTCTTGTCTTTTAGTATCGGGGTTACTATTCACGTATATGGTAATTATTCACGATCTACGATATTTATTCACGAATACTAAGACTATTCAAAGAAAAATTAAATTTTTGTTTTTTGTCCAAAATATCTATTATTGATACTAGCTTTGATTGTATCCATGTTCTGATCATTCTTGAATTTTACCTAACTATGATTATTAATGATGTATTTCTGAACTTGGACTGTTTAAAGTACGAATCCTTAATATTTGCTCTTTTATTTCACTTTATTCGTTTCTTTAAAATATTATTCATCATCCTCAGTCTTAAATGATGATATTACTGAATATCTTTGGCCTATAATGAAAAGATGGTTGATTTTCTTATGAATATCTTTGTCCCGTAATGCAAAGATGTACAGGTGTTGAGATGAACATGACCAACTGATGAATATCTTTGGCCTGTAGTGCAAAGATGAATATTTGAATCAAGATGAATATTGATTGATGTTACAGGGATAAAATATTGATGATGGACTTTTAAATTCATAGATTATAGTAGATTTCATTCTCTACGTAACTCATCTATGAATTATTATTTCTGCTGCAAATATTGATCTGAAACTTGTTGTCTATTGTATTTTATCATATTTTTCCTTGTTGAAGACTAACGATAATTTGTTCTATATTATATTAGTCATAATATTCTTTACTGGGCTAGTTGAGCTCACCCTTTTCCTTTTTGTTCCATTTTTCTTCTCAACAGACGAGATTGTAGCGAGTTCTAGTCGGGGTGTAGAATGATGGTTCTAGAGAGTTGTTTTAGTAGTCCTCACCATTTTTGTAAAATAATGTATCAATAATTGTAATGAGGACTTATTTGAGTGTGGATATTGTCTAGATGATAATATTTGTATTTAAACTCACAGTTTATGTGTTGTCGTATTTTGCACGACAATTGTATTAATAAAGTTGTAGTTGCTTCTGTACCATGTATTTTGGCGACTCAGAATGGGCGTTGTATACCTATTTTTGGGGCGTCACAGTTGATATCAGAGCTTAGGGATATGATCTCCGGCGGAGATCGGGGAATAAAACTAGGAGGGGAGAGACGAGTAAAACCTTCACTAGTGTGTCTTACCTAAGCTTATTTGTTGGTTGGTCAGTATATAGGGATATTATGTGATATGTTGATTTCTTTAATTAACCCTTGTTTTATGGGAGTATTTGATAATGGCGACTGAGAATGTTAACAGTGGAGTAAATAAGACTGTGGAGACTCCTTTACTCACCAATGAGGAGAACGTGCAACAGGCCGACAATGTTCCTCCTGCAAACAACACCACTGATCAGACGATGAACGATGAAAAGTTTAGAACCTTTTTGTAGTTCATACAAAATCAGACGAGGGAGACTCGTGCACAAAATACAGGTGGAAATGATAACAACGCACGGTTTGTCACAGCTAAGCAGTTCAAAGAGTTGGGACCACCAGAATTCTGGGGAAAGCCGGATCCGATAAAGGCAGAAATGTGGTTCAAACAAATTACCAAGATATTCGACGACTTGGGATGCACGGAGGAACAGAAGGTTCCATTCGCCACCTTTATGTTCTGTAATGAGGCAGATTACTTGTGGGAATATGTGAAGCGTACCCATCCAAACCACTTTTCGGCATGTCTTGGGAGACGTTTGAATCTGTTCAATGACAAGTACTTTCACGAAAGTATTCAATCATATGAAGGAAGTGGAGTTTATTAGATTGGAACAAAATAACATAGCGGTGTCCCAAAGACGAGGCGAAGTTTGCGAGTTATCCGGGTTTGCACCTCATTTGGTGGAGAATGAGGAGCGATTGCGCGGATGTTTCGAGAGGTTTGAAACCCAAAGATACGTCAATATCTTATTTCTTATAAATTTTCTCTCTATTCAGATGTTGTCAACAGGGCTCAATTATTAGAGTGAGATAACGAGTACGTTCAACCGAGGGACCACAACCAGGATCATACCAGTGACAACAATCATCAGAACAACGATAATTAGAGGAGAAAGAAAAATACGGATAAAAGCGGTAACCACTCTGGTGGTTGTCATGGCCATGAAAATAGAAGAAGCGAGTCGGGGGGAGATTTTAAAAAGAAGAGATTCAACAATGACAATGCGAAGACGTCAGCACCAGTAGCAGCTGGTTCTAAGGGAGGAGAACAACCACCGGTCGAATGCTATAAATGCGGGAAAGAGGGACATATCAATCCAAACTGCCCACAACAGTTAAAGGTATGTTATAATTGTGGAAAGGAAGGACATATCACTCGAGATTGTACAATAGTGAAACTAAGTCCAGCGGGGATGGTGAATCAAATGGCTGTCCCAGAAAAGTCAAAGTCAACGGTTCTTAGAAGAGCGTTTGTCGTAACTGGTCAAAATACGAGGAACCCAAACGAGGTGATCACGGGTAAGCTAATCATAAATTCTTGCAAAGTTTATATCTTACTAGATACCGGTGCTACCCATTCATTTATCTCTCCTGCTTGTGCTCAACGTTTGAACTTAACTCCGGAGAAATTAGACTTTGATTATTCTGTGGAGACTCCGTTAGGAGAAACTTTCATCACATCCACTGTTTATAAATCTTGTTTGATCTAAGTTGGCACCATCACATTACCTGTTGACCTTATCTCTTTAAAGATACTTGCTTTTGATGTGATTTTAGGGATTGATTGGTTAACTACTCATCATGCCAAAATTGATTGTTTTAGTAAGGTTGTTAGTTTTCATATTCCTAACCAACCTGTTCTATGAATTTAAGCAACTAAACCACTAAAATCAATCACTATCATATCAAGTCATAAAGCTATTCATTTATTGAAAAATGGATGTCAAGCTTTCTTAGCCCATGTTATGGATTTGAATAAAGACACGTCAGATTTGAATAATATTCCTGTTGTTAGTAAATTTCCTGACGTATTTCCTGAAGAACTTCTCGGTCTACATCCAAAACGTGAAGTTGAATTCTTTATTGATCTTGAACCTGGTAAAAACCCCATTTCTAAAACCCCATATCGAATGGCTCCTATTGAACTTTAGGAGTTAAAGGTCCAACTACAGGAGTTGTTGGACATCGGTTTTATTCGTCCTAGTACATCTCCTAAGGGTGCTCCTGTTTTATTCGTAAAGAAGAAAGATGGGAGTATGAGACTTTGTATTGACTACCGGGAATTGAACCATGTCACCATCGAGAATAGCTATCCGCTAACTCGTATTGATGACCTGTTTGACAAGTTGCAAGGAGCACAATTCTATTCAGAGATCAATCTTCGTTCTGGATATCATCAGCTGAAGATTAGAACTGAGGATATTCCAAAGACTGTCTTCAGAACTCGGTACGGGCATTATGAATTCTTAGTCATGTCTTTTGGATTGACTAATGTTCCTGCGGCTTTCATGGATATGATGAACCAAATATTCAAGGAATATTTGGATCAGTTCGTTATTGTCTTTATTGATGTCATCCTCATATATTCCAAAAGCTGTGAAGATCATGAGCACCATTTGAAGCTGGTACTCCAACGGCTTCGTGAAAACAAGTTATATGCCAAGTTAAAAAAATACGAGTTCTGGCTTGAGGAAGTAGCATTCCTTGGGCACGTGGTGTCAAAACATGGAATATCTGTTGACCCGGTGAAGATTGAAGCAATACAAAGTTGGGAGCAACCAAAGACGGTACCCGAAGTACGTAGCTTTCTAGGCCTAGCTGGTTATTATCGGAGATTCGTGGAAGGATTTTCTCGAATCGCTACCTGTTAACTCAACTGACTCGAAAAGATATAAAATTCGTATGGAGCGAGGAATGCGAAAAGAGTTTTCAAGAGCTTAAGAGGAGACTCATTTTGGCAACTTTTCTGACAATACCATCTGGTTCGGATGGATTTGTTATTTACAGCGATGCTTCGGGCAAAGGGTTAGGATGTGTTCTCATGCAACATGGGAAAGTCATAGCCTATGCCTCGCGACAACTTAAAGAATATGAGAGGAATTATCCTACTCATGATCTAGAGTTAGCAGCTGTCGTTTTCACGCTAAAGATCTGGAGGAACTATTTATATGGGGAGAAAGTGGAGATATATTCAGACCATAAAAACCTCAAATATTTCTTCACCCAAAAGGAACTCAACATACAACAACGACGTTGGCTCGAGCTGTTAAAAGATTATGACCACACCATTCAATATCATTCTAGAAAAGCCAACGTGGTAGCTAACGCGTTGAGTAGAAGATCATATGCAGGAACGAGTGCGATGATGTCAAGTATACGCATAGAACCAACTTTAATCGATAAAGTTAAAGTTGCTCAAGCCAGAGACCCGGAGCTAATGCGTATGAAGAAGAAAGTACAAGAAGGTGCTATTCTAGAAGCAAGAATCGATGAAGAAGGAGTACTTCGAGTACACTCCAAACTTTGTGTTCCTAACGACTCTGATTTAAAGTACAAGATCATGATGGAAGCACACAATACACCATTTGCAATCCATCCTGGAAGTACCAAAATGTATCGTGATCTTTGACATACATTTTGGTGGAACAATATGAAGAGAGAGATTGCAAAGTTTATCTCGAAGTGTTTAACTTGTCAACGTGTAAAGGCGGAGCAGCAAGTGCCAAAGGGTCCATTACAACCACTTGAAATTTTGAAATGGAAGTGGGAACACATTACCATGGATTTCGTTACGGGTCTTCCTGCGGTTTCTCAAGGCATAGATGCGATTTGGGTTATTGTTGATAGATTAACTAAGTCTGCTCATTTTTGGCCGATACGAGAGACTTATTCCCTTGAACGTCTCGCTCGTATGTACGTGAATGAGATTGTGAGATTGCATGGCATGCCGGTATCCATAGTTTGGATTGTGACCCAAGATTCACTTCACGATTTTGGGTTAGCTTGCAAAAAGCTATGAAAGCAGATTACGATTTAGTCTAAGCATACCATCCTCAAAGCAGATGACAATCGAGAGGACTATTCAAATTCTTGAAGATCTATTAAGACTCTGTGTCCTAGACTTCAAAGGGAGTTGGGATAAGTATTTACCATGGGTGGAATTCTCCTACAACAACAGTTATCAGGCAAGTATAGGGGTAGCTCCATTCGAAGCATTGTATGGAAGAAAGTGTCGCTCTCCAATATATTGGGAGGAGGTGGGTGAAGCAACATTGTTGGGACCCGAGTTGGTACGTATAACTACAGAAAAGATCCAAATGATTCGACAACGTATATAAAAGGCACAAGATCGACAAAAGAGTTATGCAGATCTTCATCGAAAGGACGTGGAATTTAGTATTGAGGATCATATATTGTTGCGTGTTGCTCCATGGAAGGGAGTTATAAGATTTGGGAAATGTGGGAAGCTTAATCCACGATTTATTGGTCCATTTCAGATTCTTGACTGAGTAGGAAAAGTAGCCTATACACTCGCGTTACCACCAAGTATGTCTCGTGCTCATAATGTTTTTCATATATCTATGCTACGTAAATATATGAAAGACCTGAACCACGTTATTGAGTTACAACCAGACGATTTAGCTGAAGACTTAACGTATGAAAAGGTACCTGTCAAGATCTTGGATAGGAAGGAACATGTCCTGTGAGACCCCAGATTTTATCAATAAAGATTTAAATTTTGTCAAAATAATTTTTTATATTATGGTGTGAATTTGAGATAATATTATAGTTGTGGGTAGTATTTATAAATTTTGCAAAGTATGCAAGTGGTTATATTATATTCGATTGGTGGGGAATATTTGATTTAGCGAGGGAATATTCGTACAATGGCTCAATCATTGGTGGGACCCTAATGAATTATTGTCGGATTGAGAAAGCGACAAAAATATTTTATTGAAATAACGGCGGAAGTTTTCACAGTGGTTCTTGTTGAACTACTCGGTAGTAAAAGTACAAGATGTACGTGTGGTTGCATAGTAGCATTACGGTGTTGATTATTGATGCTTATGTGAGAAGTCACTCGGTTTGATTCCATTATTGTCGATTAATAATATGAATTATTATAGCGATAATGGACGTTTTGTTTTATTCAGTATTATTAGCGTAATAAAAGCGAAACATCTTTTATATAAAATAGAATACTTTATTAAAGTTATTCTATAAATAGAATATATTATATTTTATTATGCATAGTGTTGCATAGTGTTTTTGCATAGTGTTTTGCATAGTATTGCATAGTGTTTGCATAGTAAAATGTTTTTATATAAATAGAATATATTATATTTTATTTAAAAGATTTTTCTTTAAATATGGACCGTCAGATTAAAGTAAATCAATACGGGATAGTTCATGGATTAATTCTTATGCATTCCATTTTTCTATAAATAGAAGCTCATTCCTTCATTATTTTCTTACTTAATTCATTGAAACTCAGAGAGAGAAATTATAGAGAGAAGCTATAGAGAGAAAGTTATAGAAAGAAGAAGAGTATTCTCGCTACTTCACTACTTCTATATTAGGTTCTTTTTACGGTAAGGGTGTTATTCTTTCTTCTTGAAGAGAACTTACATTATTCCATTCACTATTATTACATTGGAATAACTTTGTAAAAAGTGGCATACCCTATACATAACTTTGTATCTGTGGCATACCCTATACTTGGTGAAATCCTTATGTTATTCCATTGCTTATTATTACATTGGAATAACTTTGTGTCTCATGATTTACCCTATACTTGGTGACATTCTTCTATTATTACATTGGAACATCACATGCATGTGTTTTACAGGACTGGTTAAAATCTTTATTATTATTACATTGGAACATCACATGCATGTGTTTTACAGGACTGGTTTCCTTTTTTTATTATTATTACATTGGAACATCACATGCATGTGTTTTACAGGACTGGTTAAAATCTTTATCATTACATTGGAATATCCTATCATGTGTTTTACAGGATGCTGGTTCCATCTTTATTATACTGTTGGAACATCTGTCGATTGTGAATTTCACACGACTGGTTCCGTTATTATTATTATGTTGGAATAACTTTGTCATGTCGAAGTACCGCATGCATGGTGATTTCTTTTGTTATTCCATTCTTTATTATACCCAGTTGGTTAAAACTTTGACTTCTATACTCCATGAAATTAGTAGAATATCCTTGATATTTGCGTTTCATCGATATCTTTTCATGGAAATATTCTTACGATCATTCTTGAATTTTACTCTCTGAAAAAAGCTTGATATCATGTTGACAATTTGGACGTTAATAATTCATGGATTAAATAATTCTTGAACTTGTTTTATTGAATTATTATGTCATTGTCATCATCCTCATGTTATATTATGTTATCTTTGGCTTACGTGCATAGATGAACTTAGTATGATTATGACGAGGATCATTCGGTATAATCATGACTTGATATAAATGATGTGACAAAAGTCCTCGGTGGCACGTAATGCGTTGATGGATAGTTTTTGGTATGATTATGACCGGGGTGATTCGGTATAGTCATGACCATTGATAATTTGATGAAAATCCTTGGCCAAGTAGTGCGGGGATGATTAGATGTGGTGGTTTATTTATTAAGTCGAGTCTCAAATGATAAAAATTAATGAAAACTTTTAAAACCTAAAAGATAGTAGACTTTATTCTCTACTTGACTCTTTTAATGGATTGCTTATTCCATTGCTGATTAAATTTGGTTGTCTATTGTATTTTATCGGTTTAACTTTGTTGAAGGCTAATGATAATTTATTACGCATTATCTTAGTCATAATATTTCTTCTTGGGCTAGTTGAGCTCACCCTTTCTTTCTTTATTCTCTTGAAATGAGAACATAAATTGGAGACAGTCGGGGAATGAAGTAATGGTCCGGAGGATAGCTTTAGTAGTCCTCACTATTACGTGAAATAGTGTGATAATAGTTGTAATGAGGACTCCTTTTGAGTTTGTATAATATCTAGTAGACAATATTTGTATTCAAACTCACGATTTATGTCGTATTGTACCACGGCAGTTATATTAGTAAGTTGTATTTGAATTTATGTACCATGTAAGTGGCGACCCAAGATGGGTGGCGTATACCTAATTTTGGGGGCGTCACGGTTGGTATCAAAGCCATAAGTGTGAAGAGCCAGGAGCCTCTCATTTGGTGACTTCTGTTGATGGGGAATGCACCGAAGCGGACTCTCCGTAGGGGACGCTTGTCTTTTCGGTGGCAAGTCGATAGAGTACTAATGTGAGGTCTTGACACAAGTTGGTGTCGAGTCACGATTAGTATCGAGCTTAGGATATGATCCTGGTGAGAGATGTGAGATAAGAACTAGGAGGAGAGGCGGGGAATTCCTTCGCTAGTATGACCTACCTAAGATTATTTGTTATTTAATTGGTCGATCGAGTATAGGGATAATATTTGATATATTAGTTAACCCTTTTGCTTCACAATTCCTTTCGAGGTAATAAGAGTGTAGCTAAGTCGGCGGGGAAATGATGGAATAGAAGCGGTGGTCATCATTTAATAGTTATATTTGGTGAATCAACTAGGGTGAGTCAGAACCCAACGTTGAAAGAGTGTTTTGCCACTATCATACAAGATGTCTAATGACATACAACCTCGTGTCATCATAAGGCGAGGATGTGCTCATCCACTTTACGAGAGTATATTCTGAGCACTACCTATATGATCTTGGTGTTTGTTTGAAGTATAATTCTCAATTTGAGGCGGTGGAGATAGTGATAAATCAAGAGAAGACTCACCATTGGGAAGAATATGATAGTAATCTTCTCATTTTTCTTTGGGGTCTATTAGGTAAACCAAGGATAATTACGTGGCCATATGATATCTATTATAACCTAGAAGCATGGCCTCCCATGTAACGAAGGTTTCCTTGAGCACTTCCCAAAGATTCTAATTTCTAAAAGCAGTTTTGATTATACATTTATGTAAGGTGTCATTGTGACGTGCTATCCAAAGTTGGGATGAAAGTCACAGTTGGTATCAATGTAACGTACTATCCAAGTCTTGGACGAGAGTAACAATTTTGAATGATATTTCTATCATTAATAAATTTCTTGGCGTATTCTTGAAGACTTCCTAGCCTACCCTAGAACGTGAAATCGAATTTTGTATTGACCCCAGTACAAAAAAAAAAAAAAAAAAAAACCCATTTCTTAAACCCTCAAATATTTCTTTAACTAAAAGGATCTGTTTACGTGGTTTATGATGAAAGTCATAATAAAAGCATTGGAATAATGAAAATCATGGGTATATGAAGTATTAGTAAGTTTTATGATGAGTTATGTTGGTTAGTACGTAAAAACATGAAAGTTTCTTAGAAATCACAAAGAGTTGAAAATCAGATTTTAGTGAAAAACGTAACATGAAATTAAATTGACCATATCTCCTATTATATTTTGAATTTTTGAATGTGGTCAAGTCCTAGAGTTAGATCTATGAGTTACCTAACTAATCCAAGTGGAATTACTGGAAAAGGTGTTGTAGATTTTTGTGTGGACTGATTTTAGCAAAGGAGGTCAAAGCTGTAAATTTCAAAATGCTACTGCCCAGAAACTTTAAGGGACTGTTTCGGCCACTTAAATTATGAGAAAAATTCTGGCCTTTTGGGACATGAAATTATATGGTATAAAGTACCTCCTGTCCAAAAATGAGCTCATTTCGACTTAAAATGAGCAAGTTATGACTATTTCAATATTTAGGTTTTTTCCGATTTAAAAACGCTATAACTTAGGAGTTCTATAACTCAGATGACCATGAAATTTAAACTAGAAGCTCACGTTAACATGTGTGAGGTCCTGCCAAGATTTGAGAATTTTTGGAGTTAAACTTGAGGTAACTAATTTCTTAAGGAATTTATTGGAAATTGATTTTTGAAAAATAGTAAATGAATTTTAAAAATTCCGAGAAAAATATATTTTCATCATGGGACTATATTATGCTAAATCCAGAAAAGAAATATTTTTGGGGCTGATTTGGTATTTTTCATGAAAATAGTTTAATTACTGAACATATGAGTTAAATATGTTATGTGAAGTAACAAAGTTGAAAATAGGATTTTATGGCTAGAGAATCCTATATAGAGTATATACATATTTTTTTGATGAGGATTTGATAATTGGTGGTGATATCTTATGAGTATGACATTTTTGAATGATTAAATGCATTATATGGTAAAGTGTAAACAATTAAGATAAATTGTTTATAAATTTAAGAAGTGATTAAAATATTGTTATAATATTAATGTTATTAGATTATGAGATTATTAAATGATTGATAACATGGGGATATTCTTGAATCTGGATAAATTATATTATAAATGTTTAATATTTATCCTTTATCTCATTTGATTGATTCTTTATATCATTATCCTCATGTTTATATTATGTTGAAAGTCATCTGTGGCCTGTAGTGCATAGATGAACTTGGTATGATTATGACCACGGATTATTCGGTATAATCATGCAGTAAATGAATACACAATTATCTTTGGTAGTAGTGCATGGATAATTTGTGGTCGTGATACTAATGAATATCCTTGGCACGTAGTGCGGGGATGATTCGATGATGTGGATTAATTATTATTGGTGAGTCTCGACAATGAATGAAATATTAATTCATGGATGTGTTCAAAGTCATCTCGTGGCTTACGTGCATAGATGGACTTGGTATGATTATGACCGAGGGATTGTTTGGCATAATCATAGCAAGTAATTGAAAAAACACAATTATCTTTGGTAGTAGTGCATGGATAATTTGTGGTCGTGATACTAATGAATATCCTTGGCACGTAGTGCGGGGATGATTCGATGATGTGGATTAATTATTGAAATTTGAGTCTCGTGAATGAAATATTAATTCATGGATGCGTTCAAAGTCATACGCTTTACGCTTACGTGCATAGATGGACTTGGTATGATTATGACCGAGGATTGTTCGGTATAATCATGCTTAGTAATTGAAAACACAATTATCTTTGGCGTAGTGCATGGATAATTTGTGGTCGTGATATTAATGAAAACACAATTATCTTTGGTAGTAGTGCATGGATAATTTGTGGTCGTGATATCTTAATGAATATCCTTGGCACGTAGTGCGGGGATGATTCGATGATGTGGATTAATTATTGGTGAGTCTCAAAGAATGAAATATTAATTCATGGATGCGTTCAAAGTCATACGTGGACTACGTGCATAGATGGACTTGGTATGATTATGACGAGGATTGTTCGGTATAATCATAAGCAGTAATTGAAAAACACGAATATCATTGGCGATTGGTGCATGGATAATTCGTGGTGGTCGTGATATTATTAAGGTTGCGTCTTAGCATTATTGGTTTTCTGATTGTATATCTTTTGCTTTGTAGTGCAAAGATGAATTGTTAATGAATAGCTTTTGGCGATTTCAAAGATGAATTTAATATTTTTAAGCGATAAAGGTATTCAAGGTATCCTCATCTCTTTATCATATCAGTGCGTACCCTAATTTGAGGGCGAAATTCCATAAGGAGGGAGATTGTGAGACCCCAGATTTTATCAATAAAGATTTAAATTTTGTCAAAATATTTTTTTTATATTATGGTGTGAATTTGAGATAATATTATAGTTGTGGGTAGTATTTATAAATTTTGCAAAGTATCACAGTGGTTATATTATATTCGATTGGTGGGGAATATTTGATTTAGCGGGGAATATTAAATACAATGGCTCAATCATTGGTGGACCCTAGCGAAATTATTGTCGGATTGAGAAAGCGACAAAAATATTTTATTGAAATAACGGCGGAAGTTTTACCGTAGTTCTTGTTGAACTACTCGGTAGTAAAAGTACGATGTCGTGTGGTTGCATAGTAGCCTTACGGTGTTGATTATTGATGCTTATGTGAGAAGTCACTCGGTTTGATTCCATTATTGTCGATTAATAATATGAATTATTATAGCGATAATGGCGTTTTGTTTTATTCGTATTATTAGCGTAATAAAAGCGAAACATCTTTTATATAAAATAGAATACTTTATTAAAGTTATTACATAAATAGAATATATTATATTTTATTATGCATAGTGTTGCATAGTGTTTTGCATAGTGTTTTGCATAGTATTGCATAGTGTTTGCATAGTAAAATGTTTTATATAAATAGAATATATTATATTTTATTTAAAAGATTTTTCTTTAAATATGGACCGTCAGATTAAAGTAAATCAATACGGATAGTTCATGGATTAATTCTTATGCATTCCATTTTTTCTATAAATAGAAGCTCATTCCTTCATTATTTTCTTACGAATTCATTGAAACTCTAGAGAGAAATTATAGAGAGAAGCTATATAGAGAAAGTTATAGAAAGAAGAAGAGTATTCGCTACTTCACTACTTCTATATTAGGTTCTTTTACGGTAAGGGTGTTATTCTTTCTTCTTGAAGAGAACTTACATTATTCCATTCACTATTATTACATTGGAATAACTTTGTAAAAGTGGCATACCCTATACATAACTTTGATATCTGCTGGCATACCCTATACTTGGTGAAATCCTTATGTTATTCCATTGCTTATTATTACATTGGAATAACTTTGTATCATGTGGTTTACCCTATACTTGGTGACATTCTTCTATTATTACATTGGAACATCACATGCATGTGTTTTACAGGACTGGTTAAAATCTTTATTATTATTACATTGGAACATCACATGCATGTGTTTTACAGGACTGGTTCCGATTTTATTATTATTACATTTGGAACATCACATGCATGTGTTTTACACGGACTGGTTAAAATCTTTATCATTACATTGGAATATCCTATCATGTTTTACACCGGATCGGTTCCATCTTTATTATTACATTGGAACATCACCGTCGATGTGAATTTCACGACTTTGGTTCCGTTATTATTATTATGTTGGAATAACTTTCTATGCGTAAGCAACCGCATGCGTGGTGATTTCTTTTGTTATTCCATTCTTTATTATACCCGGTTGGTTAAAACTTTGACTTCTATACTCCATGAAATTAGTAGAATATCCTTGATATTTGCGTTTCATCCAATATCTTTTCATGGAAATATTCTTACGATCATTCTTGAATTTTACTCTAAAAGCGATATCGTGTTGACAATTTGGGCGTTAATAATTCATGGATTAAATAATTCTTGAACTTGTTTTATTGAATTATTATGTCATTGTCATCATCCTCATGTTATATTATGTTATCTTTGGCTTACGTGCATAGATGAACTTAGTATGATTATGACCGAGGATCATTCGGTATAATCATGACTTGATATAAATGATGTGACAAAAGTCCTCGGTGGCACTGTAATGCGGTGATGGATAGTTTTGGTATGATTATGACGGGGGTGATTCGGTATAGTCATGACCATTGATAATTTGATGAAAATCCTTGGCCAGTAGTGATGCGGGGATGATTAGATGTGGTGGTTTATTTATTAAAATTTGAGTCTCGTGATAAAAATTAATGAAAACTTTTAAAACCTAAAAGATAGTAGACTTTATTCTCTACTTGACTCTTTTAATGGATTGCTTATTCATTGCAGATTAAAGCTGGTTGTCTATTGTATTTTATCGGTTTAACAACTTTGTTGAAGGCTAATGATAATTTATTACGCATTATCTTAGTCATAATATTTCTTCTTTGGGCTAGTTGAGCTCACCCTTTCTTTCCTTTGTTCTCTTTGAAATGAGAACATAAATTTGAGACGAGTCGGGGAATGAAGTAATGGTCCAGAGGATAGCTTTAGTAGTCCTCACTATTACGTGAAATAGTGTGATAATAGTTGTAATGAGGACTCCTTTTGAGTTTGTATAATATCTAGTAGACAATATTTGTATTCAAACTCACGGTTTATGTCGTATTATACAGCATGATTATATTAGTAAGTTGTATTTGAATTTATGTACCATGTAAGTGGCGACCCAAGATGGGTGACGTATACCTAATTTTGGGGGCGTCACATGTCCTACGCACAAAGGTCATACCACAAGTCAAAGTTTTGTGGAGGAACCATGCTAGTGAGGAAATGACCTAGGAATTGGAAACGGAAATGAAAGAAAGGTATACTCACCTTTTCGAAACACTAGGTATGTACGTCAATTTTGAGGATGAAATTTCATAAGGATGTGAGGTTGTAAGACCCCAACTTATTATAAATGAAATTGAATTTCCTCTATTTATTATTTTGAAATAGTAAGGGTTGATTTGATTAATGTGGTTAGTTATGGGTAAAATGCGCAAATATTTCAAATAAGCAAGTGGTTATAAAATATTCATTGTTGTCGGGGAATATTCGTTTGGTCGTGGAATATTCTTACTGTTGGGAAATATTAAATGATTGGTAGCGAGACCTATGTGTGGAGCCCATAACGAAAAGCGATTGGATGAAGAAAGCGACAAATATAAGTTGTTTATAAATAATGGCATAGTTATTACTGATTATCTTTGTTGGAATACCCGGTGGTTAAAACACAGTAGCACACGGTATTGCACCAATTATTGATTCTTACGTAAGAAGGCACTACTCAATAATTGTTATAATAATTATTGTTCAATATTTTATTTTATTGATTCAATAATTGCTACGTTGATATTTTATGTTGTTGTTGTTTCAATAATTGTCACTACTACACGGTATTTTCCATTATCGGATCAATAATTCATATTATTTGAATAATATTATTAGATAACATTATTGGCAATGTCTAGAAAGTTCTGTCTAAGGAGAGGTTTGGTCACCTAATTGCGTGCCAGTAAGGAGAAATCCTTATTGGAAAGCCCCCTCTTTCCTGGGAACGGCCTGGTTTCCAGTAGTGTGATTCTGTAATATTATTTTTAAAATGATATTATTTCTTCTAATATCATTATGTCAGAATATTGGTAAGATTTTTCTTGTGAAATTCTTGTCTTTTAGTGTCGGGGTTACTATTCACGTATATGGCCTTTATTCACGTATACTCAACACTATTCACGAATCGGACTATTCACAAAAAATTAAATTTTCATTTTTTGTCCAAAATATCTATTATGGATACTAGCTTTGATTGTATCCATGTTTTGATCATTCTTGAATTTTACTTCACTATGATTATTAATGATGTATTTCTGAACTTGGACTGTTTAAAGTACGAATCCTTAATATTTGCTCTTTTGTTTCACTTGATTCGTTTTCTTTAAAATAATTTTCATCATCCTCAGTCTTAAATGATGATATTACTGATTATCTTTGGCTTATAGTGAAAAGATGGTTGATTTTCTTATGAATATCTTTGGCCTGTAATGCAAAGATGTACAGGTGTTGAGGTGAACATGACCAACTGATGAATATCTTTGGCCTGTAGTGAAAAGATGAATATTTGAATCAAGATGAATATTGATTGATGTTACAGGGATAAAATATTGATGATGGACTTTTAAATTCATAGATTATAGTAGATTTCATTCTCTACGTAACTCATCTATGAATTATTATTTCCACTGCAAATATTAATCTGAAACTTGTTGTCTATTGTATTTTATCAGATTTTTCCTTGTTGAAGACTAACGATAATTTGTTCTGTATTATATTAGTCATAATATTCTTTATTGGGCTAGTTGAGCTCACCCTTTTCCTTTTTGTTCCATTTTTCTTCTTAGGAGGCGAGAATATAGCGAGTTCTAGTCGGGGTGTAGAATGATGGTTCTAGAGAGTTGTTTTAGTAGTCCTCACTATTTTTGTAAAATAATGTATCAATAATTGTAATGAGGACTTATTTGAGTGTGGATATTGTCTAGATGATAATATTTGTATTTAAACTCATAGTTTATGTGTTGTCGTATTTTGCACGACAATTGTATTAATAAAGTTGTAGTTGCTTCTGTACCATGTATTTTAGCGATTCAGAATGGGCGTTGTATACCTATTTTGGAGGCGTCACAAAATCACTGATTGAGTTGATGTAATTAAGTTGATGAATAAATTTTATGGTGAACTTAATTTCATGGATAAAGTTGGACACATCATGGCGTATATCATTGACTTATAGAATGGGGTCAAAAGCTTCATTGAGCATGTCGTGCAACATTTGGCCCAACAGGTTGACAATAGATGTCCTTATATCAAGTGTATGAACCTATACACTAAAACCCAAGAAGAGGTGTCTTCACATTTGTGCATAAATGGGATAATGCCTTCTTATGATAAGTGGATTTACCACAAGTGAACCCATTCCACGTATACCCAGTGAACATGGTCGAGAATATTTTCTCTCAAAATGAGAAGTTTTATGGACTATAATTTAGATGGTGATGAAGATGAAATTGAGACGGTAATGGAAGATATTAATCGAGGAACCTTTGTTGTTGGTGGGAATGAAGATACCTTCCAAAATCAAAATCATACCAGATTTGAACAAATGCTTAATATGTTAGACATAGAGTTATATTTGGGATGCCAAAAGTACTCCATTTTGTCATTTGTTATAAAATTGCTGCATTTGAAGGTTTTTAACCATTGGACAAATAATTCCATAGACATGCTACTTGAGTTGATTAAAGATGTTCTTCCTGATGGTGCGAATTTGCCAAAATCAAACTACGAGGCAAAGACAATGCTACGTGAAATTAGCCTTGGATATCTTCCAATACACGCATTTAAGTAAGTAAAATAACATATCAAAAAGTCCTTAATTATAACACTCATTAATATATAGTTAATCAGTCTCATTTTTGTTGAAGGTATGATTGTGCCCTTTTTTGGCAAGACAATAAGGATTTAGAAGAGTGTCCAGTATGTCGGGAATCAAGATGGAAAGTTAATGATGGGAAGGGTAAAAAAATTCCACATAAGATTTTGAGATACTTTCCTATAAAACCCGCGGTTGCAAAAGACTTTTATGTAAAACAAATTGCAAAAGACATGTGGTGGCACAAGGAAAAACTTATTTCGATAGAAGGTGAACCGAGGCATCCGGCAGATTACGTATCGTGGAAGGAGTTTGATAAAAAGTATGAATGGTTTTCCAATGATCCAAGAAACATTCCTCTTGGCCTAATACGGATGGATTCAATCCATTTGGAAATATGAGTTGCTTTCATATAGCATGTGGTAAGTAATACTCATTACGTATAATTTGTCCCTTGGATGTGCATGAAGGAGCCTTTTTCATAATGTCACTTTTAATTCACGGACCAAAAGCACCGGAGTAATGAAATCGATGTTTATTTACGTTTTTAATAGATGATCTTGTTGATTTGTGGGAACAAGGAATTAAAACATATGAGTCTTATCTTTGGGTGCAATTTTAATATGCATGCTTACATTTTATGGACAATTAACGATTTTCTGCCTTTGGAAAATCTTCTTTGGATGGAGTACCAAAGGGTACATGGCATCCAACTTGCAATGTAGATACACGCTCAACTACGTTGAGGAGTAAAATCTCTTTACTGGGGCATCGTGCATTTCTCGGTCCTAATCATAGGTATTTTTAATACGTTACTTATTTTAATTTCATCTTCACATTTTTCACATAATTTACTTCTTATGGTTTATCTTGCCCCTTGTAGGTGAAGAAAGAGTTTAGACTTTGATAGAAAGGAGGAACTCCGTAGACCACCTAAGATCTTTGGTGGATTAAAAATTTTACATCATGTAGAATCAATCAATTTTGGGGATTTTGGCAAGCATCCAAAAAATGTAAGTATGAATAGAGAAAGAAAGCGAAAAAGGACAACAACTACTATATTGGAAAGATTTGAAGGTCAGACATAAGCTCGATGTAATGCACATCGAGAAGAATATTTGTGATAACATACTTGGGACATTACTAAAGATTGAAGGTAAAAATAAAGACACTTACAAGGCTCGACAAGATTTAAAGGATATGAATATACGTAAAGAGTCGCACTTAAGACCACGAGGACTTAAGTTTGACAAAGCATAACCCGACCTTTTCTTTTCCGTAAAAAGAGACAAATTCTTATCCTTTATACGATCATCAAATTCTCGAGACGGATATGCATCAAATATTGCTAGATGTGTTAATACAAGTGATAATAGCATGTCGGGGATACAAGACGCATGAACGCGCCATGTTCTTTTACAATGATTAATCCTCTTTGGGTGTGAGGAAATCTTAATGATGATGTAGCAACAACATTAAGCGAGTTAGGTGCATTCTTTAAAATCTATGTAGTAGAACACTAAAAGTGGATGACTTAAGAAAAATGGAGAAGGATATTATAATTATCTTATGCAAGATTGAGAGGATTTATCCACCAAACCTTCATTGATATTTGTGTTCATTTGGTTGTTCATCTACCACAAGAAGCAATGTTTCTGAATACTGTATGCTTTATTCGTGGATGTATCCAATTGAAAGGTATATAACTATATATTTTGGTTATCTATGAACTTTATAGTTGTGTCATACTTAATTTTGTAATTTTTTTAAAGGTATCTATGCATTTGAAGAAGTACATAAGGAACAAAGCACATCCGGAAGGATCAATTCTTTGAAGGGTATGTCGCGAGATGAATGTTTGACATTTTGTTCCTTGTACTTACCACGAAGTGAGAACAAGTTCAATAAAAGATAGTAATCACGATGGAAAAGTTAGAAAAGATGCTCTTTCTATCTTTTCTCAAAATGTTAAACCATTAGGTAGTTTTCTTTTTATCTATGCTAATTCAAGGAGATTCAAATGGCTCATTGGTATGTCTTGAATAATTGTGAAGGCGCATAACCTTATATTGAGTAAGTTATACATTTTATCATTAAATTATTCAAATAATTATTTCTTCATACTAGTTTTTTTTTTGTAATAATATTATTCTTGTAGGGAATGTGAAGAGGAATTGAAACTATCTTACCAAAATAACATCGAATTGGAAAAAGATTTCCTTAGTGGTTTAAAAAGAAGGTAAAATAATATTTCTTCTCCTTTTAAAGTTGTTTGTTGCTATTTGAAAATCAATGATTAATTTTAATTTTTAAATCATGTAGATTCATCATCTTTGGAATACCACATCAAATGTCATTAGTGATCAACTATTTGCATTAGCAAGTGGTCCAAATTCTGAGTATGGAGATATAAAGGATGCATTGTAAATGGAGTAAGGTTTCTTGTCAAAGATCGTGACAATCGTGAAAGCAAAGCCAAAATAGTGGAATAACATGTGAAGGAGAACATGATGGGAAAAGTATCGACTTTTTTGGCTTATTAAATGATATTATCAAAATAGAGTATGGAAAAGGGTATAATGTGTTTATATTTTCTTGTGAGTGGTTTGATTTATCTAATCGGCAGTATGGGTATTAGAAAGGATACACACTTTACAAGTGTAAATGTAAGTAGCATATGGTGGTATAAAGCGACCCATACATATTAGCTTCTCAAGAAAAATAAGTTTTTTTGTTGATGATTTGAAATTAGGCTGCAACTGGAAAATTGTTCAAAGGTTTAACCACCGACACATATTTGATGTTCCGGAGGATGAAATGGATGAGATTGAAGAATATACCACTGACAATGTTGTTAACCTTGATGATGACTCACCCAATTTTGACATTGTTGTTCAAGATTGGGATATAGGGCCAATGAATAGAGATGATGTTGATTCAGAAACAATAAATAACAGTGTCTTAAGACAAAGAACTCAAAAAATTTACATTGAACATAATATCTTATTGGATGGAGACATAGATGATGATGTCGATGAGGATAATTTTGAGGAGGATGAATTCGACGAGGGGTGTAGTGAGGATGATACACCTGTAGATTATCATAGTGAAGAAGAACAAAGTATGGACGAGGAAAAGAAAGATGATCAGAACTAGCATCAAATAAGGTATGCCTTTCATCTTATCAAAGTTGAAACATTTGAATTATGCTTAATTATTTAGTTTAGTTAGATTGTCATTCGGTTCGGTGTCAGAACATCTCATTCTTCTGGCTCCTTAGAACAACCTCTATCTCGCCTGGTTCTAATGCGGTTGGTCGTCCCAATTTAGGAGTCAAGGCAGTTCCTATTATACCTCCAAGCGTAGCTTTAACACTTGGGTCAAATGCACCTTAATAGAACTTGGTATTATTCTACTTCTTAACTTTGATTTATTGACTTAAATATGTTATCGGTTTATATTATTACAAATTCTGGTCCTCCAATTTTCTAGAAGCATGATGTTTAAATAAAACGATATTCCTTTTCCTAAACCTGTTTGTTCATATGCATGACTACCAGCTGAGTAAATTATCTAAAATTTCAAAATTTTGAAAATCATCTAGATTTATAAACCAGAAGAGCTGAACACTTATTTTGAATTAACTTGTGTTTTTCATATTATTTTTTGCGATAATTATTTGACTTTTATTTTATATTTATTCCTTTTTGTCCATCTTGTTAAACAGATTATCTCTAGATATGGGTAGTATGAACTTTAGAGAATCTGCAAGCAGGTTGCGTTAAACACATTTTTACAAGATGAGGTATGAAAAATGTTAAGATGATGATGCATCTGCTTCTTAGATGTTATCATTATTGAGTAGTGAATATGTGTTGCAGGTCGACATGTTACAAGAAGAAAATGAAAGTTTACTTGAAAAGGTGATGCAATTAAAACTTATATTTCTTTCATAAGTTATGGTAGTGAGTATGAACTCTTTTTTTTTGTTTATGCGAGAGGTCTAATTTAGAATCATGTATATTAATCTTTGAAATACGGCTCACCTTGTGTAATGTCTGGAAAAGTGAGGGAAGTAGGAAGTTGAGGGAAGTTATATGTAGTGTGTTAGTGGGCAGTAGAGGTGGTGTTTCACTTGGCCTCTATATAATAATGCCAAGGCTCATTTGTATTGACATACTATTTTGAGTATTAATCAAGTTATATACCGAAAGCGTTTTTGTTTTTACGTCTATAGAAAAGTCCGATTCTTTACGTTGATGGCGAATTTTACTAAGTCTTCATTGTCCTACATCATATAGAGAAATAATCCCTATAAAATAAGATCATTGCGGAATCATTAAACTGGAGAACCACATACAATATACAGGGTTGTTATCGTAGATTACTATCGCAGTCCAAACATATGAATGTTCTGCCCAATGTGGATAAATGTTCCCTTGTTTATAATTTTACATGTCAACTATAGGGAGGGATTAGGGGTTCCCGGGTTCATATCTTTTAGTGCTTGTTTAAGAATCTGTAAACCTATTTTGTTTTGCTGTTAATAAAATTTGATTTGCTTATAACATAAACTTATCAAATAGAATAATTTTATTTGATATGGAATTTTGGTATTGGAACCATCATAAGACATGCTGAGCTTTGATGAAAAAGAAGAGGTCTTCTTTGATACTGCAAGTTATTTGTCGTCAGAAGAGTTGTGGAATTGGTTCCAAAATAGGTTGTATGCTCTTAGAGCAAAAATAGCTAAGAATCCTGGGAAATTAAATGTGTCATCTCTGCTTCAGGATGATTCAGCTATAGCAAAAAGTGTGCCTCGAGTCCCTCAACCAATACCAGCTCCATTAGGTTGACTTGATTTGGGATTTCATTTGAATTGGCACAACATTGTATATCAATAACTCTGTTTGGTTGCTGCAATATTTGTGTAGTATTAAGTTCTAAGTTTTTATCCTTCATTGATTGAGTTACAGTGAGAAATGTGCCTCAAGCCCCTCAACATTTGCCTGCTCCTGCAGGTAAGATTAAATTCATTCATGTTCAAAGTTCTAATTCACTTCTCTTTTTCTGAAATGTTTGGCATAGGCAGGTTGTGGCAAAGATTTTCTCTACTTGCACTGATGAGATATAGCACTGATCTGCCCATTCTTTTTGCTCTATATAGTCGAGATTCATTAGCTTCCGAGATAAAATGGCGGAGCAGCTATCTGAATTCACATTTTGTCAATCCTTTTTAAGATGGTACACTCCAGTTAAGTTACCTAGGTACAGCCGTACAGGAAACTTGTACATTGTAAAATTGTAAACATAGCATTTGGGGAAAGAAATGTGGACACTGACTCATGTATAATTACTATTTCTAAAGGGTTGTGTTTGTGTATATTTTCCCAGTTCAATGCATGTTCACGTCTTTTTGAATTTACCTAGTCACACAACTTTTATGTGGTGTTAGCATTCGTGCTGGAGGTGTTGGTGTTAATCTTAGTCATTGACATCTTGTGATAATTTTTGACACAAATTGGAACCCTCAAGTAGTATATGAATACCAAATCATATAAAATTGTGAATCCATTGGCACCTTAAGATTAATTCTTAATCCATCTCTTTTCACCTTGCCGGAGTTCATCTGCAAGCCCAAGCTAGGGCTCATAGGATTTGTCAGAAAAGGGAAGTGATTGTTCTTCGATTTCAAACTGTGAGTTCTTAGACCTTGGATTGAATTGTTGCTTTAAATAAAATAGTTTGTACTAATCAAAGAAAAGAAAATATTGGTTTTCATAAAACACCTGACAGATGTATTCTAACTGTAGCGAGGAATTACTTACGTTTTATTAGATGATTTTGATGCTGGCTTGGTATCTGAAATGAGGATGGCGCCAAGGATCCTAATTTTATTAGTCATATGTTTTAGGGTAAAGCTATGGGTCTCAATGTTTTGGTCTCATATGATGTGTCATTAGATATTACACTTTATAGCATAACCAATCCCAAGAGATTTACCTAACCAATGTAATGATGACACATCATTTGAAACACTTTTTGGGGCAAAAAATTTGAGACCCCTAGCATTATCCTATGTTTTATGTGTTAACAAAATAAATGAGACACGATATTGTTATATGTTTTAAACCTTTTCTTTCCTTGCATTTAGTTGTTGCTTGGGGGGAATAAGGAATGTTAATCTGCTTTGGAAGTGTGCTACTTCTTCTATTCTGTGAAGTGCATGGCTTTTCAGGGTTAGCTATTTATCAGCTGCTTGATTATTATAGGATAGGATCATTTTTTTACTTTATTTGTGAGCTTACGCTCTGGGAACTTAGGGGCATTTTTACGTGTTCGATTTGTAGAAATCATAAATTTGAACTTTTATATGTACATTGTTTTAGGTTCCACTTGTTCTCTCTTCTACTAATAAAAAGTTCTTTCTCCATTCGAAAGCTTTTTAATCCCTCCCTCCTAATTCAAATGACACTATTAAAATACATATTTTTTAAGATCATATTTTTATTTTTTTTATTTTAATTAGACTTTGTTAAAAATGTAACACTACCAATTTTGTCCTCGAGGGTGTAACAATTTTCTGGAATCCATTTGGTGATTACTATACAATTTTTTGATTCAGGTTTTATTGATTTTTTTAACAACTGTAAATAAGGTGCAAACTGTGGAAGAACAAGTTAGAGCTGCAGCAGAGCATAAACTTGGAGTTGCTAATCAGAGCATTATTGCTAGCTTCTTTGACAATAACACAAGGTAATGTTATATAACTTGATTTTGTTATATTTTCCCAGCTGTTGCAGAGCTTGTACTAAATAGATTCGCTATATTCTTACGGTCACGAGAAGATCGGAGAGGATATTTGGAATCCCTTCATGAGAGTCTAAGAAAGAGGAAGTTACTGCTTTTACATGTGATGCTTTAAATGATCTCATGCTTGGGAGGTATATGGTTTTTTAGTATCATAATCTGCTTGCCTTCTTTATTTTGTTTTACATGTTTTTATGTGTTATTTAGAGAAGCCTTTGTCTAATTTTTTGTTGCATTTCCTTTGAGGCTATCATGTGATTGAGAAATGAGAATGATTACATAATAAGTGTAACATGGCCGATTAAGATTTCAATTTTTTCTTGTAACAGAGCAATCATATAGTTGTACTGAAGGTTCTTTTTCTATTTGCATTTGTAGAAAATGATATTGTGATTGTCTATTTGTCTTTTTCTGTTTTTATGAGCAATACGGTGTACATTAGTACCACATAGCAACTCTATTGTCTTTGGGTATTAATTTTGGCACTAAGTGCCTCTGGTGGCCTATTTGCTTCATTTTCTTGACTTGCTATTATTTTTAAATATGTGCTGGAAGACTGCTTCTACGACCTGCCTTACAATACTGGGTATCAAATTTCTGTGCTACGTTTACGGAATATAAGGGACGAAATTATGAAGTGTACTCTCTTTATATTTGTAGATATATACTTTGATTGAAGAACTGTGGTAGCTTTAGATGGTTAATTGTAAAGATAATGAATGATTATGTAGTGGATGATTTTATTAAGTTAATAATATTTTAGTTTTTGTATTTTTGCCATTATTTATTTGCTATGGGGACATTGAGTGAGACGGTACACAAAAAGAATGTCAAATTTTGATTTAAGCAACAATATAATTCGTTACCAAAGCATTGAACAAGTTTTAATATAGCAACAAATTTATATACATTTAGCAACAAATTTTTGTTGCTAATGGCATTAAAAATATAATATTTGGCAACAAAAAATTAACCTAATAACAATGGAGAGGATATTGTTGCTAATACTAAAATAAAAGGCAACATTTTTAATCGTTGCAAATCATATCAACTTTACGTTGCACATATAAAGAAAAACGACATATAATATAATGTTATTTAATCGACGACTTTCGTTGCTATTGAAAAATAACCAGCAACAAACATTTTCCTTGCTGATTCAGCATAATGTCGTTGCCAAATAATATAATCAGCAACGAAAATCGTTTCTAAAAATTTTATATTCCGTAACGAAAGCAAGCTTAGGCAACAATTTTCATAATTTACTGCAACGAAAAGTGTCGTTCAAAAATGGTGTCAATTGCAATGAAAATGCATGGTCGTTGCAAAAAAAAAAAAGAGTTCATTTCATTGCCAATTAGAAGGCTTTTGCAACGAAATGGGCTCTTTAGCAACGAAATTTTAATTTTTCTGCAACAATACATTTTGTTGCTAAAGGATCGATGTCTCAGTACGAAAGTCAAATTTCATTGCAAAATGTTTATTTTTGGCAACGAAAAAAATACGTTCGTTGCGGAACAATTAGCAACGCTCATTGCGCAACGAAAGACGCAACAACAGTAAAGTCGTTTCCAAAACCCTTTCGCAACGAAATTTGGCACCTTTAGCAATGAAAATTAGTTGTTGCTGAAGCCCCATTTTTTTATAGTGATATTTATTTATTATAAAAAGAAAAATTAAATAGAAAGTTACATAACCTAATTATACATTAGGTATGTGAATTAAAGAACCTAAAGGGTGATTTTTATTTAGTGGTCCTAGTATTTAATTATATATTAGTGACCTAATCTAAGAGATTTACGGATCATGTCTTAAGCTATTGAATTATTTTGTATGAATATGTGAGTAAGTGAATATGAATATTATGTGATGGTTTATATTTGTTTATTATATAAACAAATAAAAGAAACTAGTGTAACCTAATTATATATTAGGAATGAAAAATTTCATAACTTAAGGGTTATGGTATGGGAGAATAATAATATTTAAAATATATACTAATTCCAAGAGATTTATTTTATCTATTTTTAGTATCTTTTATGTATTTTTGTGTTTATTTCTTGTAGGTTATGTCGGAGTTTATGCCCTAGAGGCTAATTATTTGATATAATTGCTTAACATTTTAATATTGTATTTGATTGAATAAATGAATGATTTTATTATGGTTTTATTCTTTGCGTTATATAAATGTTAACATAATAAAATTCCTTAGAATAGTGATACAAATTATATAGTTTCAAGTATGTGACTTGAACATGAGATTATGTAATTATAATTAGTATCATTGCTCTTAAATGTCCCTAGTTGAGTATCATTGTTGATGGGACAACAATGATGCATTGAGACTAAGCATGTGGATTGATTGATGACCAAATCTCATTGGTCATAAATATATGAGATTTTAAGTCGATGCATAGGTACATGTTAGAGAACGATGTATTGTACAGACCCACCATGAGAATTCTACGTGGAACAGTATGCAAAGTGTCATTAGCGATTCTCATAGTGACAATGATGTAATGGTCCTCCGACCTGAAATCACTATATTACTACATGAGAATTTATGTACTTTGATATCATCAAATGTCACCTTTAATAGGGTGGACTATAAAGATCATTATTGGGTACATCATGAATCGTGTGAGGAATATGAGTGATCTAGATAGAATTTAACCCTCCTATATATTAGGGGTGATATCCATAGGCCTCTTGATTGAGTAGGACTATGAAATGCATGGCCATGCTCAAATCGTGATTTATTTCATATAGTCTACTCATTGATCAAGAAAACACAAATTAAATTATGAAGAGAATGACACATTTCATGACTCGAGTTTAATCTAGAATGTCAAGGTTAAAAGGATTAAATTACATTAAAATATTGGTCACGAAAAGGTTGCATCGAATCATCGATCATATTATTATTTGGGTAGCAGTGATGCATTACTAGATGCCGCTCACTGTTTATAATTTTATAATATGATTTTAAAATTATTGTCAACGTAATAATAACTTATAGGGTCACACACATAGAGCGTAATTAAAAGGGAATTAATTTAAATTGTAAAGATTTAAATATGTCAATATGATTGATATTATTTAAATTACGAATTTAAATTAATAGGATAATTTATATATCCATGTATATTAATTAAGTAAGATTTAATTAAGATATATATATATTCGGATTTTATTTTAATTAAATTAGGTTTTTGATTAATTCCTTTTAACTGCTATATATATGATATGTAGCAGTCATATTAGGGATTATCATTAACCAAAAAAAAAATCCCTAGCCGCTCTTAGAGAGAGACTAGAGAAAAAGTTTTTGAAAATTCTGTTCCTTTGGTGGCTAGTATCACAGCTCCCTTTATTGCAGAATCGTGCAACGATTCGCGTGCGTTCGCGTGAATAGCATAGAGACGCAGTTTCGTGAGGGATTGCGTTGGAGATTCGAAACGTTTCAGAGGCTTTTTCATAATCGGTATAATCTCTTAAACACTGAATTAATGGTTGTTTCGCATGGATCCTATTTTGGGTTTCGGATATTGTTCTGTTTTATTCAATTTTATTTTGTTGTGTGTTGTTTTGATGTGCCGAAAACCCAATAGGCTAGAGCTGGAGGAATAAATTGGTCATTTGGGAGACCAAAAAGATTAAACATCATTAAAATTAGAGCTGAGTGGCATTTTTGTAAATATATGGTCCTGGTCAAGAGCCTAGGCGCTTAGATTCGTACTAGGTTGAGTGCCTAAGCGCTCGTGCATGATCAAAGTTGGATTTTTCTATTGCTTAGTTATTTTTTAAGCCAATTATGAATCTTGATGAGGGCTGGGACAACCACAAATAGGAAAAGACTTCAGGAAAGAGGTATCACTCAAATTATCAAGAGATTTGCAAAGAGAACAACGAGGCGAACACGAAGGATATTGCAGAGGCTAAAGATCAAGTGGAGGATTAGGAGCAATCTGACAAGTTCTTCTAATATTTTCTCTAATTCTTATCTTTGTAATACTTGGGATGTCTGGATTATTAATTTTTATAATGTTTTCCTTTATTATTATTAACTAAACGTTAATTAAGATTGCAACGGAAATTGGTATGTAGTTTAATTTGAGCCTTCCCATTGAATGAAAGTTGGTTTTATTGAATTATTTATTATATCTTTTGCTTATTGATTAATTATTTGGCCAACAATTACCATGATAATCTATATAGAATTGGAAGATGGAATATAGATTTAGATCGGAAATAATAACATCTATTTATATAATCCGAATAGGGTTAATATGATTAGCATGTAGGATAAGAATATACATATATGTCTTTTGTATCCATTGAAAGAATTTGTGCTTGAAAAACCCTAATTAACTTGATTCACATAGGAATATGGTGAGTTGATTGACTAGGGTATTCCTTATAATTACATCTTAAAATTTTGATTTAGGAGGATTTATTCACGTGTCTTTGGAAGAAGTGTGTGAGTACTATAAAACATTATTGGATAATGATTCATATTAACTAATTGATTTAAATGGGAAGTAAATTAATTTAAATGGAATGCCAAGGGAAGTTGTAATCTTAACCTGTTAAATATGCATTAATCCTGTAAACTTTGATCTTATTCATTAGTTTTGTTAATTTTAATTTTCAAATCATAAACAATATTTCGTAGTTTAAAATAGGATTAATTACATTAAAATTGATAATTGATAAAGTTTAATCTATTTCCTCGTGGGAACAATATCTTTGCTTACTGAATATTGCAAACAAATGCTTATACTTCTGTGTAAAGTGCTAGTAATAAATTAGGCAACAAGTTTTTGGCACTGTTGCCGGGGAAATTAGTTTAATATTTTGTCATTATTGATTTTGATAGAGTTAATATTAATTTAAACTTTTCCTTTTCTATTATTTTCAGGTGTTCTTGACTATTGTATGCAAACGCAATAGAAGAAGCCAAATTTATTGCCTTACGAGGATGACATCGAAAAACGGTTTCAGCAAGTGTATATGTGGGTTAAAGAAACCAAAGAGGCACTTGATAAGAAAGATAATATGGCTAAAGAAGAGCAAAAAGCACTTCAGGATTATGCTACCTCGTGGAGTTCTTTGAAATTGGTTGAGTATTACGAGACACGCCATTCTTCGCTACAAGTTTTGAGATAAAATCGAGGATAATACAGATGATTCAGAATTCATGTCAGTTTGGAGGGTTATCGAATGATGATCCTAATGAACACATAGTAAGATCATAGAAATATGCGATACTTTCAAGTACAATAATGTGGTAGAGGATGCAATAAGGCTAAGGCTATTTCCATTTACTCTCATAGATAAGGCTAAGACTCCATTCACTTCAACCAGGCTCAATTACTAAATGGAATAACCTAGCCCAGAAATTTCTTGCAAAGTTTTTCCTGCCCTGTAAAAATAGCAAAGTTGCGAAACGATATCTTCTCTTTCGTTCAACATGATTCAGAATAACTTTATAAAGCGTGGGAGAGATTGAAAGACTTATTGCAAAAATGTCCTCACCATGGGATTCCTAAATGGCTTCAGGTGCAGACTTTTTATAACGGATTATTCAAAGACAAAGTGAGATCGAGTATAGATGTTTGCAGCGTGGAGCTATTATGGCAAGAAGCGTGATGAGGGGTATCGGTTGCTTGAAACCATGGCGACTAATAATTATCGATTGGCTAACAACAAAAGCGACTCGAAGCGATACGGTCGGTGTTCATGAAGTGGATAGATGCACTTGGGGTACAAACCGGTTGAGAGAATGGAAAGCGGTTTATGAGATATGCATGGGTAACCATTCAAGCGATCAATGCGTAATAAATCCACGAATCGATTGTAGTTAGTTCGTGGTCAAATTTTAGTAGGCAATGAGGCGATAATTTGAAAAGATATAATCCAGGATGGAGTAATCATTCAAATTTCTCTTAGAGCAATAATCAATCACAGACAAGCTCAAGCTCCAAGGCAACCATATCCCCCCAGATTTCACCCTCAACGACCTCAACAAGCTCAACAACAACGGTCGATAAAGGTATCTTAGTTAGAGGAATTGCTAATGAAAATGGCAACCCAATTCGAGGCAACCGGGAGGAATCAAGTAGTTGCAATAAAGAACCTTGAGAACCAAATAGGACAGATTACAAGTGCTCTCAACAATAGACCTCAAGGCCCTTTACTGATTGATACCGAGAAAAATATGAGGAACAATGGTAATGAACAATGTAATGCTATCTCACTTCGGAATGGAAAAGAGTTAAAGGAAACTACTGCTGAGAATCTGAAAGTAGTATGCATACAAGCCAATCATGTATGATGATAAAGCATATACTTTGTAATCAATCTTATTCATTTATTAATAAAAAGTATTATTTATTAAAGGCATTTAATTATCTGCATGATGTTGTTTTGATAATATGTGATAAACCCGTATTTTTAAGCAATGCTTTTAGAATCATGATGAGATCATGCTAATGAGATCTAAAATTCTTAGATAGCTTAAAAACTAAAATGTTTCCAATCAATGGTTTACTAAAAAGGGGATTAGTGATTCCGGATAGATTGGTAGATACGTTGCTTTACCAATCTTCCAGTTTCTAACAGGGAGGAAACCAACTGTTAAGCATGTTAAGACTTGGGGTTGTCCAACTTATGTCAAAAAAGTTTGAAAACGATAAGCATGACTAGATCCAACAAGTGTAGATTTGTGGGATTCCCTAAAGAAACACTAGGGTATTATTTATATCATCCAACAGATGAAAAGGTGTTTGTCGTGAAACATGTTGCCTTCTTGGAAAAGGAGTTTATCCTTGAAGGGGTCAGTGGGAGTAAGATATATCTTGAAGACATTTATGAACCACAAAATAGTACAGATCAAAGTCAGGTACCTAACGAAGTGGAAGAACCTATTGTAACACACCCTATTCGTAAATCTAGAATAGTACCGAAGATACCTAATAAGTATGGATTTATCATAGAGGAGGACGATGAGGTACACATCATAGATGATGATGATCCATCGGATTATGAACAAGAAATAAGTAGTAAAGACTCAGAGAAATGGCAAGAAGACATGAAATCCGAGATGGACTCCATGTATAAAAACCATGTATGGACTTTGGTTTCACCACCTGAAGACATTAAGGCTATTGGGTGTAAATGGATCTTTAAAAGAAAGACTGAAGCAGACTGCAAGGTAGAGACCTCTAAGGCCCGGCTAGACGCAAAAGGTTTCACACAAAGACAAGGATTTGACTATGATGAAACCTTCTCACCTGTAACGATGCTCAAGTGCATTCGGATTTTTCTTGCGATTACAACTTACCACGACTCACGTAAATCTGGTAGATGGGCGTGAAAATGGCCTTCCTCCATGGGAAACTTGAGGAGGATGTGTTTATGACACAACCGGAGGATTTGTTTCAACGATTGGAATAAATTAAGTCTCAGTAAGCTACAATGATCCATTTATGGATTGAAGTAAGCTTCTCGTTAGTGGAGCATCTATTTTGATAAGACAATCAAATAGTTTGATTTTATCAAAAATGAGGATGAACCATGTGTGTACAAGAAGGTTAGTGGGAGCGTTGTTTTATTCCTTGTATTATATGTTGATGATATATTACTGATAAGGAATGATATTCCTATGCTACAATTGATTAAAATCTTGTTATCTAAATAGTTCTCCACTTAGCGGACTTGGGAGAAACATCCTATATTTTGGGGATAAAGATCAATAGAGATAGATCTAAAAGGATGCTTGGCTTATCACAAGGAATGTACATTAACTCGATGCTAAAGAGGTTTAGCATGGAAGATTCAAAAGAGGTCTCATGTCGATGAGCCATGGAATACATCTCTCCAGAAATAGGCCCCAAAGTCACCGAGGAGAGAGACCAGTATCGAGAAGATTCCTTACGCTTCAATAATAGGATCTATTATATACGATATGATATGTACTAGAACGGATGTCTCTCATGAACTTTATGTAATAAACAAATATCACTCGAATCTAGGAGAAAAACATTGGAATGAAGTGAAAAATATCCTAAACTACATACAAAGAACTAAGGATGTGTTTTTCTTATCTACGGTGGGTCTAAATTAAAACTAGAGGACTTTACAAACTCAAGTTTTCAAACCAACCAATATGGCATTAAATCCATTTCGGGGTATGTGTGTACCATGAATGGTGGCATAGTAAGTTGGAAAAGTTTTAAATAGAAAATAGTTGTTGATTCAGTGATAGAGGCAGAGTACATAGTTACAAGTAAAGCTGCAAAGGAGGCTGTTTGGATGATGAAGTTCATAACTGAACTTGGTGTGGTTCCTAGTATTAGAGGACCAAACCTTAATTCTGTGACAACACCAGAGCTGTTGCCCATGCTAAGGAACCCATGTCTCATCAAAAATCGAAACACGTGTTGCGGCGATTTCATTTGATCAAAAAGATCATTGAAAGAGGAGATGTCACCCTGGAGCATGTGGATTCTCAAGAAAACATTGTAGATCCATTTACCAAAGCTTTAACACAATAGAAGTTTGATCGTCACTTAGAGAAGATGGGAATGAGATACCATTGCTATTGGCTTTAGTACAAGTGGTAGATTGAAAGTAGTATGCATACAAGCCAATCATGTATGATGATAAAGCATATACTTTGTAATCAAACTCATTCATTTATTAATAAAAGTATTATTTATTAAAGGCATTTAATTATTTGCATGATGTTGTTTTAATAATATGTGATAAACCCATAGTTTTAAGCTATGCTTTTTGAATCATGATGAGATCATGGGAATAAGATATAAAATTCTTTGATAGCTTAAAAATAAAATGTTTCCCATCAATGGATTAGTAAAATGGAGATTAAAGAATTAGGATAGATTATTACATACGTTGCTTTCTCATTGGATGAGGATGATTGATCTCATGATCATTTGTGTGGAGACACTAAAGCAAGTATATATGTGTTTATTAGAGAATAAGTTCAACTTTGAGCGTGGCTCGCTATGGAATACCTAATAGAGTTTTACTTGCTTGTCAATAGGAATTCTGTAGTGATATTAGTACAAGTAATCCTTAGACTTGAGATCATCATTGTATCTTGTGTATAATAAATTACACTTTGACTTATAACTTAAGGCCCTTAGGGTATATCAAAGGGTATGCTTGGGTGTAATAAGTTATATATGGAGATACTGAATGATCAATAAAGAATCTACTACTTCTAGTAAAACAAGAGATATGTCCTATGTGATTCGATAAATGACAACCTGGGAATCCTTGGTTAGAGTAGAATGAAATTAGAAAACATTTCTAATTTGCATCCAATGTAATAATAAAGAATGAAACGGTCATGCGAAAGCGCATGAGACGGGATATTCACGAATAATAATAAAGAAGCGGAACCGGTCGTGCAAAATTTGCACCGCAGAGATATTCCAATGAGAAAAATAAAAAATGGAATAACAACATAAATCACCATGCATACGATAGACCTTACCAGACGGAGTTATTCCAATGAATAATAATTAATGGAACGTGTCAAAGTGTATGTCTGTTGCCGATAGGATATTCTAATGAATAATAAAGAATGGAATAATGAGAAGAATTTCACCATGTATGCGGTACTTCACATATCTGAGTTATTCAATATAATAATAAAGAATGGAATAATGAAGAATTTCACCATGTATGCGGTACTTCAGCATGTATGCAGAGTTATTCAACATAATAATAAAGAATGGTATAACAAAAGAATTTCACCAAGTATAGGGGGTAGCATGCAGATATCAAAAGTTATTCCAACAAAATAATAAAGAATGGAATAATTGAAGTTCTCTTCATGAATACAAAAGAAATAATACCCCTTACGAAGGTACAACAAATAATATCCCTTACCTTAGAATAAAGCTGGATATAGGAGTAGTGAAGTAGCGAGAATACTTTTCTTTTTTCTCTATAGTTTCTCTCTCAGAGTTTTGGTGAATTCGTAAGAAATTATTAAGGAATCGACTTCTATTTATAGGAGAATGGGTGAATAGTAACTAATTCATGAATGGTCCAGATTGATTTACTTTTAATAGGGACGGTCCATATTGATTTAATAAAATATTCTAATAAAACAAAATCTTTTAAATAAAATATAATATATTCTATTTATAATCTAATAAAACAAATAACTTTATAAAAGTATTACATTTTATATAAAAAGATTTTACTATGCAAAACACTATCGCGAGCACTTATGCAAACACTATGCATAATAAAATATAATATATTCTAATTATTGTCTAATTAAACAAATAACTTTATAAAAGTATTCTTTTTATATAAAAAGATTTTACTATACAAAATACTATGTATAATAAAATATATAATATTCTAATTATTGTCTAATAAAACAAATAATTTTATAAAAGTATTCTGTTTTATATTAAAAGCTTTTCTGTTTTATTACATTAATAATACTAATAAAACAAAATATATATATATATATATAAACTTCCGTGACTTCATAAAAAGACACATCAATATATTTAACAACATTTTGTCATCATTATTATAATTCACATAGTAATCGACCATGTCGTTCCCAGGAAAGAGGGGGATTTCCAATAAGAATTTCTCCCTATTGGCGCGCAATTAGGTGACCAAACCTCTCCTTGGCATAACTTCTAGACATCGTTAATATTGCAAATAATAATATTAATAACTTCATTGTCTCAATTATTGATTTAATAATATATAAAATATCAACAATAATTGAATCAAATAATGTGAGATACTATGCAACAATTACTGTAGCAATAATTGAACAAAACTGAGTGACTTCTCACGTAAGAATCAACAATCAATATTGTGTGCTACTATGCAACCACATGTATTCATTGTACTTTTACTCTAGGAGTAGTTCAACAGGTTTTAACGGTAAAACTTTTTGCCGTTATTTTCATAAAAATATTTTTGTCATTTTCTCAATCAGACAATAATTACATTTGTAGGGTCCACTAATGATTGTCTTGTCGTCACGAATATTCCCCTGTTAAAAGCGAATATTCCCAGACCAATCGAATATTATATAACAACTTGCATACTTTGCAAAATTTATAAATATTACCCACAACTATAACATTATATCAAATTTACTTCATAATATTAAAAAAATATTTCGAGAAAATTTAAATCTTTATTCATAAAATTTGGGATCTTACAATTTCCCTCTTTATGAAATTTTGCCCTCGAAATTTACATTATGTACACCGGTATCTTAGAAAAGGTGAGGATACCTTGACTTCATTTTAGATTCTAACTCTTGAGGTATAACTTTTGAGTGTCGAATATGATCCTTCTTATCCAAGATTTTAACACGTATCTCATCATAAGTTAAATCTTACATTATCTAAATCTAGTTCTAATTCAATAATGTGGGAATTGGTCGTCCACATAATTACGTAACATCAATACGTGAAAAGCGTTATGAACACGCCGACATACTTGGAGGTAAAATGAGTCTATAGGCCATAGTTCCTACTCGATCAAGGATTTGAAATGGGCCAATAAAATCAAGGGTTGAGATAACGCTTCTTGAACCTTCTTCTTTACATTCATCGACTCCGGATGTGTAGTTTGAAGCGGCTTTAACTTTATCGATTAAAGTCGATTCTACTTATATATTCGTTATCTTCATGTGGGTCTCTAGAGTCTTTAACTCTATCTTCATCATTTGTAAGTTATACGAAATGGGTCTTTGTGTTAACAACATCGCACTCATAAACACATACGATCTTCTACTCAACGCGTCAGCTACCACGTTCGTTTTTCCACGATGGTATTGAATGGTACAATCGTAATCTTCAACAGCTCGAGCCAACGTCTTTGGCGCATGTTACATTCGTTTTAGTTGAAGAAATATTTAAGAGTTTTAGAAATGGGTTTTGTACTGGGGTCAATACGAAATTCGATTTCACACTCTAGGGTAGGCCAAGAAGTCTTCAGAAATACGTCAAGAAATTTATTAACGATAGAAATATCATTCAAAATTGTGACCCTCATCCAAGACTTGGATAACATGTCACATTGATACCTATTAACTTGCCACCGTTATTCACGATGTCCCCTACGGATAGTCTGGCGGTGCATTCCACACAAGGAAGTCAACAACGAAAGGATCGGGGCTCTTTACTTATGGCTTGATATAACAGTGAATAACTTTAGTGGTTTGGTTGCTTAAATTCGCATAACAGGTTGGTTAGGAATATAAAAGCTAACAACCTTACAAAAAGCATGATGAGTAGTTAACCAATTGATTCCTAAAATCACATCAAAGGCAAGTATTTTCAAAGAGATCAGATCAACAGGTAACGTGAAAGTGTCGATTTGAATCAAACAAGATTTATAAATAATGGATGTAACGAAGGTTTCTCTTAACGGAGTTTTAACAGATAAGTCAAAGTTTAATTTCTCAATAGCCAAGTTCAAACATTGAACACAACTAGGTGAAATACAAGAGTGGGTAGAACCGGTATCAAATAAGGTATAGACTTCGTAAGCGTTTATGATTAACTTACCCGTGATAACTTCATTCGGGTTCCTCAATAAACACTCTCACTTAAACTACCGACTTTGACTTGTCTGGGACATCCTTTGGCATCACTATCCCAGCTGGACTTGACTTCACCATACGACAAAATCGAGCTAGGTGACCTTCTCTTTCGCAATTAAAACACGCTTTGGGTTGCTGCGTACAGTTTGAACGAATGTGTCCCTCCTGTCCGTATTTGAAACATACGACCGGTGGTCGTTCTTCTTCCTTTGAAATGGGTGCTGGTACCGACGTCTTCACGTCATTGTTAAACCTTCTCTTCTTGAAATTTCCACTTCTATTATCTTGGCAATGATTACCACCGAAATGGTTACCATTCTTGGCATGATAATTTCCCCCACGATGGTTATCATTGTTTCGATGGTCGTTGCCACCGGTACGATTATTATCGTGTTGTTGGTCGTTGCCTTTTAGTTTTGCTGACTCATTATCGCGCTCCAGTAACTGAGCCCTATTCACAACATTTGAATATAAACAAAGTTTGTGAGAAATGAGGTATTGACGAATTTCGGGTTTCAAACCTCGCAGAAACATTCGCGTCATTCTCTCTTCATTATCGACCAAATGGGATGCAAATCGGGATAACTCCGCAAACTTAGCCTCATACTACGATACGGTCATATTGTTTTGCACCAGCTTGATGAATTCTACCTCCTTCATGTGACGAATACTTTCAGGAAAGTACTTGTCATTGAACAATTCTTAGAACTTCTCCCAAGACATCCTGAGTGTGTCAGGCTAGGTACGTTTTATAGATTCCTACCAATGATCTGCTTCTTCACGCAACATAAAGGTGGCGAATGGAACCTTTTGCTCCTCTGAGCATTCCCAGACATCAAATATCTTGGTGATCTGCTTTATCCACGTCTTTTCCTTAAGTGGATCTGGCTTTCCCAAAAACTCTGGTGGTCCCAGCTCCTTAAACTGCTTAGCGGTGCCCGAACGTGGGTTGCCATTATTTCCACCTATATTTTGAGCAGAGTCTCTCTCTTACATTGTTGTTGCATGAATTGCATAAAGCTTCTTAACATTCCATTGTTCATCATTTGATCAGTGTTGTTGTTTGCCTGAGGATTGTCTTCTTCTTGATGCACATTATCCTGATTATTGATATTTGGAGACTCAACGGTCTCCTGTGCTCCATTGATGTTCTCAACATTCTCGGATGTCATTTTCAAATACTGCCACAAAACAAGGGTTAATTAACATATCACATATTATCCCTATAGTCTGACCGATCAATTAAATACCAAATAAACTTAGGTAGGTTGTGACGCCCCCAAAATAGGTATACACAACACCCATTCTGAGTCGCCAAATACATGGTACAAAAAGCAAACTACAACTTCAATAATACAAATGTCGTGGGAAATACGACAATATATATCTGTGAGTTTAAATATAATATTGTCTTACAGACAATATCTATACTCAAATAAATCCCCATCATAATTATTGATTCATTATTTTACAAAATGGTGAGGACTACTAAACAACTCTCTAGAACCTTCATTCCATACCCGACTAGTACTTCATTTACATTCTCGCCTCCCGAGAAGAAAAATGGAACAACAAGGAAAAGGGTGAGCTCAACTAGCCGATAAAGAATATTATGACTAAGATAATATACAACAAATTATCGTTAGTCTTCAACGAGGGAAAAATCGATAGAATCTGATAAACAACAAGTTTCGGATCAATATTCATATAATGAAATAATAATTCATAGAAGAGTTACGTAGAGAATGAAAACTACTATAATCTATGAATTTAATGGTCCATCATCAATATTTTATCCTCAGTAACATCAATCAATATACATCGAAATCAAATATTCATCTTTGCACTACAGCCAAAGATATTCATCGATTAGTCATGTTCATTTAAACACATGTTCATCTTTGCACTCTGAGCCAAAGATATTAATCAATCGATCATGTTCATCTCAACTTTTGTTCATCTTTGCACTACGGGCCAAAGATATTCTTCAGAAATCATTCATCTTTGCACTTCTGAGCCAAAGATATTCAATAATATCATCATTTAAGATCGAGGATGATGAAAAATATTTTTAAAGAAAGCGAATCCGGTGAAACAAAATGACAAGGATTAAGGATTAAGAATTCGTACTTGGTTTTATCCACGTCCAAAAATACCTCAAAAATAATCATAGTGGTGTAAAATTCAAGAATGATCAAAACATGGATACAATCGAGCTAGTATCCGAATAGATGTTTTAGACGAAAAGAAGAAATTTTATTTTTTGGTGAATAGTACCAGTATCGTGAATAGTGCCGTAGTATCGTGAATAGTAACTCTAACACCAAAAGATAGAAATTCCACAAAAACATCTTCACGCTTCATGAATAGTACTCGTGAATAGTAACTCGTGAATAGTAACTCATGAATAGTAACTCGTGAATAGTAACTCATGAATAGTAACCCATGAATAGTAACCCAGAGCATGAAAAAGTTCCAAATTTGATAAAAACTTCAGATCAACATTTCGAAGATAATAATATTGAAGAAATAATATCATTACAAAAAAATAATATCCCTTACCTCGAAAGATCAAGTACTTTAGTTGAAATCTGGGATATAGGCTATGACTTGAACTTGCACCAGTATAGCAATACTCAAAGTATACTCAAAATACTCACAAGAATACTTTTCGATAATATAGAGAGAAAACTTGGATTTACGGTGTGATTTTCAATTCTAACCTAAGCACCCTATTTATAGGAAAATGCTTAGAACACCAAAGCGAAAATTTAATAAAATATTAATATTAATATTACAAATTCCTCGCCCACTTTTAAGGATCTGAATTCAGCATTTACATCACATGCAAGACCCACCTTTAATGACAAAAACGTTTTCATAATAAAAATAATTAAAACTTCAAAAAATTAATTATTTGAGCTTGAACTTCAATAATTCATAATAAATAGCCCTTTCATCAGAAAATTCGAATCTCGCATGAGTTTTTATAGGAAATTCAATTCTCTACAACTTTGCAGAAGAAAGTTTTCCCAAATTCCAAATAGAAATTGATTGAAATCCACAAATGAGGCGATTTTCACAGTTATAATCAAATTTCAGGTCATTAAATGGGGTCCACCAGACACACAAAACATGTGTTAAACATTTAATGCCACAAAATACTCTTCCTCCTCATATACTCATATATCCCACATTCATTGTAAAAATATCACCGTTAATATATTATTAAAGTAATATATTTAAATGAATTATTTTATCGAGAAAAAGATAAAATATTAATTTTCAACAATTGTCATTTTAAAAATTTTCTCCATCTATATCCACATAAAATCAATATTTTCCTCATCATATAAATCAATAATTAATTATTCACAAATAATATTACGTAATCACAATATATTGACAACGAGGCGGTTCCGAGGAAAGAGGGGCTTTCAATAAGAATTTCTTCTTACTTGGCAGCAATTAGGTGACCAAACCTCTCCTTAGAGCGAGAACTTTCTAGACATTGCCAATAATGTTATCTAATAATATTATTCAGATAATATGAATTATTGCTTCGATAATGAAAGATACTTTGCGTAATGACAATTATTGAAACAACAGCAATATAAAATATCAACGCAGCAGAATTATTAACTCGATAAAATCTTTGAGCGATAATTATCGTAACCATTATTGAGTAGTGCCTTCTTACGTAAGAATCAATAATTGGTTCAATACCAAGTGCTACTGTTCAACAACGCGTATTAGTGTGTTTTAACCACCGGGTATTCCAACAGTATTAACGGTAACAACTACGCCGTTATTTAAAAACAACTTATATTTGTCGTTTTCTTCATCCAATCGCTTTTTGTTATGGGGCCCTACATGGGCTACTAGTAAATATTTAATATTCCCGACAAGATTTGAATATTCCACGACCAAACGAATATTCCCCGACGATAATGAATATTTTATAACCACTTGCTTATTTTGAAATATTTGCGTATTTAACCCTTAACTATCCACATTAATCAAATCAACCCTTACTATTTCAAAATAATAAATAAAGGAAATTCCTTTTTATTTAAAAATTTCGGGGTCTTACATAGGTCATACTAGCGAAGGAATTCCTCGTCTCTCCCCTCCTAGTTCTTGTCTCACATCTTAGCCAAGGATCATATCCCTAAGCTTTGATACCAACTGTGACGCCCCCAAAATAGGTATACATCACCCATCTTGAGTCGCGCAGGATACATAGTAATGCGAATACAAATACAAACTAATTATACAACAGTCGTGTAAAATACGACAAAACATATGCTGTGAGTTTTAATATAAATATTGTCATCTAGACAATATCCACACTTAATGGAGTCATCATTACATTTATTATTACACTATTTCACAGAATAGTGAGGATTGCTAATGCACCATCTAGGACCATCACTTTGTTCCCCGACTAGTCCCAGCTACGTTCTCATTTCCTGAAGAGAACAATGAAAGAAAGGGTGAGCTCAACTAACCCAGTAAGAAATATTATGACTAAGATAATGCAGAATAAATTATCGTTAGCCTTCAACAGTGTTAAACTGATACAATATAACAAACATCAAGTTTAACTACAGCGGAACAAGCAATCCATTAAAAGAGTCAAGTAGAGAATAAAATATACTATTTTTTATGATTTAAAAGGTTTTTCATCACTTTTATCGCTGAGACTCAGCTCAATAAATAATCCACATCATCAAATCATCCCTGCACTACAAGCCAAGGATATTCTTTAGTATCACGACCACGAATTATCCATGCACTACGGGCCAAAGATAATCGGGTTTTCATCAACGGTCCTGATCATGCCATAAAATTATTCATCTTTGCACCCTTGTCAAGAGAATCCATAGCCATAATCATACCAAAAGCATCCATCAATGCATTACGGGCCAATGAGGACTTATTCCATATCATTTGTAACATTACGGTCATGATTATACCGAATAATCCCTGGTCATAATCATACCAAGTCCATCTATGCACTATAGGCCACAGATGACTTTCAACATAATATAAATATGAGGATGATGAGAATGACATAATAATTCAATAAAACAAGTTCAAGAATTAATTTATCTAGGAACCAATAACGTCCAAATTATCAACATGATACTTCTTTGTAGAGTAAAATTCAAGAATGCTCAGAAGAATATTTCCATGAAAAGATACTGGATGAAGCGCAAATATCAAGGATAATCCACTAATTTCATGGAGTATAGAAATCAAAACTTTAACCAACTGAGTATAATAGAATATATGAAAGCGCAAATAGATTTTACCGTCAATGCGGTAATCCACGATATCTGAGATCATTTCGAATTTAGTCGGGAATGAATACAAAGGATCATTCACCATGCATGTGGTAATCCACATGTAGACGAGTTATTCAATAGAATAATAAAGAATGGAATAATGAAGGATTCACCATGCGTCACGATACGATAGCACGCATGCACGAGTTATTCCCAATGTAATAATAAAGAATGGAACCCGGTCGTGCGTGAGCGCACGACGAGGATATTAAAGCGAATAATAAAGAACGGAACCAGTCGAGTGCAAAATCCCACAAGCGAGGATATTCCAACATAATAATAAAAATGGAATAACAATGTAAATCACCATACATGCGATAATCGCATGCAGATAAAGTTATTCAACGAATAATAATTAATGGAACGTGTCAAAGCGTAATGTAATTGCCAAGCGAGGATATTCCAACAAAATAATAAAGAAAGGAATAACATAAGAATTTCATCATGTATGCGGTACTTCGCATATACAGGTTATTCCAACATAATAATAAAGAATGGAATAATAGAAGAATTTCACCATGTATGTGGTACTCAGACATATCTGAGTTATTCCAACATAATAATAAAGAATGGAATAATGAGAAGAATTTCACCATGTATGCGGTACTTCGCATAGATAGGTTATTCAAACATAATAATAAAGAATGGTATAACAAAAGAATTTCACCAAGTATAGGGTAGCCCGCGTATACAGGTTATTCCAACAAAATAATAAAGAATGGAATAACAGAAGTTCTCTTCATGAATACAAAAGAAATAATACCCCTTACGGGTACAACAAATAATATCCCTTACCTTAGAATAAACTGGATATAGGAGTAGTGAAGTAGCAGAATACTTTTCTTCTTTCTCTCTATAATTTCTCTCTCTAGAGTTTCAAATTGAATTAAGTAAGAAATTATTAAGGAATCAGCTTCTATTTATAGGAGAATGGAGTGAATAGTAACTAATTCATGAATGGTCCAGATTGATTTACTTTTAATCGGACGGTCCATATTGATTTAATAAAATATTCTAATAAAACAAAATCTTTTAAATAAAATATAATATATTCTATTTATAATCTAATAAAACAAATAACTTTATAAAAGTATTACATTTTATATAAAAAGATTTTTATCTGAAAAACACTATCTGCACATTATGCAAACACTATGCATAATAAAATATAATATATTCTAATTATTGTCTAATTAAACAAATAACTTTATAAAAGTATTCTTTTTATATAAAAGATTTTACTATACAAAATACTATGTATAATAAAATATATAATATTCTAATTATTGTCTAATAAAACAAATAATTTTATAAAAGTATTACATTTTTTATAAAAAAAAATTACTATGCAAAACACTATGCATAATAAAATATATTATATTCTAATTATTGTCTAATAAAATAAATAACTTTATAAAAGTATTCTATTTTATATAAAAAGATTTTCTATTTTATTACATTAATAATACTAATAAAACAAAATTTATATATAATATATATATATATATATAAAACTTTCGTGACTTCATAAAAAGACACCTCAATATATTTAACAACATTTATCATCATTATTATAATTCACAATATTAATCGACCAGGTCATTCCCAGGAAAGACCCCTTTCCAATAAGGATTTCTCCCTATTGACGTGTAATTAGGTGACCAAACTTCTCCTTGGCAGAACTTCTAGACATCGTTAATATTGCAAATAATAATATTAATAACTTCGTTCTCTCAATTATTGATTTAATAATATATTAAATATCGACAATAATTAAAACAAATAACGTGAGATACTATGCAACAATTACTGTAGCAATAATTGAACAAAACTGATTGACTTCTAAAGGTAAGCATCAATAATCAATACCGTGTGCTACTCTTTACTAACGCCAGACATCGTATTCTTTTACTACTGAGTAGTTCAACAGTTTTAACGGTAAAACTTCCGTCGTTATTTTCATAAAAATATTTTTGTCGTTTTCTCAATCCGACAATAATTCCGTTGTGGGGTCCACCAATGATTGTGTCGTCGTACGAATATTCCCTGTTAAAATGAATATTCCCCGACCAATCGAATATTATATAACAACTTGCATACTTTGCAAAATTTATAAATATTACCCACAACTATAACATTATATCAAATTTACTACATAATATTAAAAAAAAAAATTCGAGAAAATTTAAATCTTTATTCATAAAATTTGGGGTCTCACAAAAAAGGGTTAACTGATATCTTTATATGAGAAGTCTTATATCCGATATCAGTAGACGTGATTCCATTTGTTGGAGAGTACGCCTTTTTTCTATAGAGAAAGAAAAGTAGGGTTTTAGCCGAACCACCCTTCTTCTTGATTCCTCTCTTCTCTTGGTGGATCACCTCAGAGGCCAAACAATTGGGTGGTAAGCGTTGATCAAAGGAAAGGAATCAACCCGAAATTCAAGGAGATTACGGAGAAGTGGGAGTTGAACTCGTACTTGTGGAAGCTCGTGTCCTCAAAAGGGTATGATTCGATAACTTCTTATTCTTCGTTGTAATTAATAAGATCATGTGGATGATCTAGGTCATTGGTTTGTGAAAAGTTTAAAATACGATTTTGCCATGTTTTCGCTATTTTGTGCAATTTGATTGCATGTATGATTTTCACAAAACCTAACACTGGTATCAAAGTCAAACCTTTATGTTCTTATTGATTGTTTAAATTTGATATATATGATTGATATGTGTTTTGTACAAATTTTAGGGGCTTAATTGTTAGCATAGGAATTAAAGTTTTTGGGAAAAAAATAGGACGCCCAAACAATAGGTCCACACAACCCATTCTCGAGTCACCAAATACATGGTATGTAAAACAACTACAACTTCATTATTATAATTATTATGCAAAAAACGACAATAAACATATCTTTGTGAGTTTAAATACAAATATTGTCTTCAAGATAATATCCAAACTCAAATAAGTCCTCATTTACAATTATTGATACACTATTTTACAAAATAGTGAGGACTGCTAAAACAACTGACTTGAAACATCACTCCACACTCCGACTAGTTCCCGCTATATTCTCGCCTCTTGAGAAGAAAAATGAAACAAAAAGGAAAAGGGTGAGCTCAACTAGCCTAGTAAAGGATATTATGACTAAGATAATGTAGAACAAATTATCGTTAGCCATCAATAAATCAGATAAAATATAATGGACAACAAGTTTTAGATTAATATTCGCAGCTGAAATAATAATTCATTAGAAGAGTTAAGTAAATATTGAAACCTACTATCTTCTACATTTTAAAAGTCCATCATCAATATTTTATCCTGTAACATCAATAAATATACACCTTGAATCAAATATTCATCTTTGCACTATGGGCCAAAGATATTCATCAGTTGGTCATGTTCATCTCAACACCTATCCATCTTTGCACTACGAGCTAAAGATATTCATCAGGTAATCATTCATCTTTGCACTACAGGCAAAAGATATTCAGTTATATCATCATTTAGGACTAAGGATGATAAAAAATTATTTTAAAGAAACGAATCCAGTGGGATAAAAAGGACAAAAATTAGGGATTCGTACTTTAGATAATCCAAGTTCAAAAATACTCCATAATAAACCATAGTGGAGTAAATTTTAAGAATGAAGATCAAAACATGGATACAATCAAAGATAGTAACCATAATAGACATCTTGGACAAAGAAGAGAAAATTTCATTTTTTTGTGAATAGTGTAAATGATTCGTGAATAGTGTTGTATACGTGAATAATGTCAGATATACATGAATAGTAACCCTATTACACAAAAGGTAAAATTTCACAATAAAATTCATACCAATATTTTGGTATAATGATATTGAATGAAATAACATTATTTACTGAAAAAAATAACATCTCTTACCTCAAAAAATAGTACTTCTAGATGAAATATCGGATATAATGATGAAGAAAATTGCCTTTGAATAACAACACTCAAAGTATCTAAATACTCACAAAAAATACGCTCGATATTATAGAGAAAAAAAATTTCTGATTCTGGTGTGATTTTCAATTCTAACCTAAGCACCCTATTTATAGGAAAATGCTAGAACGTCATAGCAGACTAACCTGCTACCGGTGGCTTCTACCCTTTCCATTCACGCACGCCACTTTGAAATTTCAGCATACCATTTCATCATTTTTCCACAAAAAACAAATGTGGGGCCCACCCATATTTTTAATAAAAAATTATTTATTCCCAAAACATCAATAATTCATAATAAATAGCATTTTATCAAAAAAATATGAATTCTATATCCATTCCATATAAAATTTAATTCTCTACAACTTTGTAGAAGAAAGTTTTCCAAATTTCAAGCGAGAAATGACCAGAAATCCATATACGGATGATTTTAAGACCTCAATTCTTACAAAATACTAATAAAATACCTCGGCATTAATTCCTTCATTTATATCCACATAAAATAAATATTTTCTTATCATATAAATCAATAATTAATTATTCACAAATAATATTACGAGAATCACAATAATAATGACGAAGTCGTTCTAGAAAAGAGGGGCTTTCAGATAAGGATTTCTCTCTCTTGGTAGCGCATGATTAGGTGACCAAACCCTTTCACAAGCAGAACTTTCTTAGACATTGCCAATAATATTATCTAATAATATTATTTAAATAATATGAATTATTAATCGATAATGGACAATATTGTGCGGTGATAATTATTGAAACAACAATAATATAAAATATCGATGTAGCAATTATCGACTCAATAAAATAAAATATTAAGTAAAGAATTATCGTAACAATTATTGAGTAGTGCCTTCTTACGTAAGAATCAATAATCCAAAAATATTGTGCAATACTGGTGCTATTATACAACCACGCGTAGACATCGTACTTTAACTACCGTGTTTTCCAACAATTGTTAATTGTGAATAACTACGTCGTTATTTAGAAAAACACAAACTTGTCGTTTCTTCGTCCGACCATTTTTCATTATGGGTCCACAAATAGTTGGGCCATCGTACGAATATTCCCTGACAACAAGAATATTCCACGACCAAACGAATATTCCCCGACAACAATGAATATTTTATAACCACTTGCCTATATTGCAAAATTTGCACATTTTACCTATAACTAACCACATTAATCAAATTCACCCCTTACTATTTCAAAATAATGAATAGAGAAAATTCAATTTTATTTATGAAAAGTTGGGGTCTTACAAAA